>JXCR01036324.1:170496-198038 GCA_002079205.1 Phalaenopsis hybrid cultivar
TATCAATTTATACTCATTAATGTTGTGAATCATATACTTAACTTTGTCTTACAAAGCTAATTCCATTAAAAATTTACTCTGTTGTTTTAATTTTTCACGTATACTAGTGAAGTTCTTATTAATTACAATTGTTATCTACAACTAGCCTATAACAGTCTATTTTGAAGTTCTCTTTCTATCTCAATTATTTTGGAGTGTCTTTATGTTTTCACATTCTTTATCCACTATGAGAGGTATTAAAATATTTTTTCCATATCATTTTTCAAAACTTTTATCCAAGCTATCTTCAGTATGCCCTTTTATTCTTCTTTATCCAACTAGGCATCTACTAGTTTGATCTACCTATCTTTGGCACATCTTTTATTGGTTTCTGTATATGCCCGAATAACTTTTCAATTTTCTTTGTCACCTTTTATTCAATAGGCGCTAATCTCATTATCTTTCAATATAATCATTTCTCAATCCTTTTTTCTTAGTTTGCAACAAATTCATTTTACCATTATCATTTTTTTATTTCTCAACTTGTCTATCTATATCTTTCTTACATCTATTTGCTTTGGCTTTGCATCCTATTAAATTTGGATTTGTTAACTTTTAAAGGCCATTGTATTTGATGAGGAAAACTTTGTTCCTCCTGTTATGACTCTTCACCCCGTTTCTTGACAAATGTTTTGTTGAAAGCCTTTGTAATGTATAGTCATTAATCTATTGGTAAAACTAAACTATGTTGTATGATGTACTCCAACACGCGCCTTCACTGCACTTTTGTCTATTTATTCAGGACAATTCAGTTTGTTATGTAACTTCTTTATCATATTTCTTTTCTTTTTATAATTAGACAAGGCGATCTCATTCTATTGCCCTATTTCTAATTTTTGTCATCCTTGTATTTATGTAACGAATAGTTTTTTAATTCAGGTATTGGCTTTATGCAGCGGTTAAACTCAGGTGTTTGCTTGTGACTAATGATGAAATGAGAGATCACATATTCGAACTCCTAGGTAGAAGTTTTTTCCCTAAATGGAAAGAAAGGCATCAGGTACACACTAGGGATCTTTTAAAGTTCCATGGCACAATTTGTTAACATGTAGCTATAATTCTTGTCCCTTTGTATTAGCATGGTCTGGCATTCTATTTTAAGCATTGTTTTTCTTATGACTAATTGCATGATATGTTTGTCATGCTTGCAAATATACTAGTTAGGTATCATGTTATTAAGGTTTTGAAACTACATATTTTCTTTTGCCATTTTTATTGTTTAGCAATAATGATGCAAGCCCCGCATCATTANCTAGCATGGTATGGCATTCTATTTTAAGCATTATTTTTCTTATGACTAACTGCATGATATGTTTGTCATGCTTGCAAATATACTAGTTAGGTATCATGTTTTTATGGTTTTGAAACTACATATTTTCTTTTGCCATTTTTATTGTTTAGCAATAATGATGCAAGCCCCGCATCATTACTTGGTTGTGCTTCTTTAAGTAGCTTCTTTGTTTCTTTAAATGATGTTTTTTGTATTTATGCCACTCAAATTGATGTATGATACTTTAAGATATTGGATTTTAAATGCAACTAGATGATATGATGGATAAAAACATTAAGATTGGGCATTAATAGTTTAAAAAGCCCACCCATTAAAACAAGTACCTTCTTTTGACATAAACTTGAAAATATGAAAAATTCTAGCCAAATGATCTACTGATCATTTAATTATTTGAATTCAACAAAAAAATTAAAAGCCATAAAATATCAGTGACTTTATTAAAATTTTCACAAGAATTAAAATCTCCTAAGAATCCTCATAAAAATTATAATAGGATATTTAGAAAATAAGTTTCAAGAAAATAATTCACAAAATAAGAGAAAATTAGGTCTCACGATGGCATTGGGAGATAATTTCTCTCAAAGTTAACCAAGCATTTGCACCACATTTGAAGGAATCCAATATCCAATAGGCACACACAAGATTGATGAGGACATTTGAANGGATAATTTCTCTCAAAAGTTAACCAAGCATTTGCACCACATTTGAAGGAATCCAATGTCCAATAGGCACACACAAGATTGATGAGGACATTTGGAATTTAATCAAGTCATTTGTTTTTACTTTACATGTCTAAAATATGGACTTTGTGAAAGCATTATTCTCTTTTTTGTAGTTGTTGATGGCTTCTAAAAAGTAGCTTATTTTATTCTATATGTAAAATTGCTTATGCATACCATATTACAAATTTATATTTTTAATTAACTATTTAAATTGGAAAGGTTACCTAAAACATTTGTTTCTATATATACATGAAATTTATATGTAGTTTTTAAAAAACTTTGAAAATTTGAGCTCAGTCAAGATTATTAACTATTTATCACTTGCAAGTCGACGATTAAACTAAAGTGGTCATTAAGAGTTTAAGTTATATGGTGTGTCCCGCCTAAAGAGCAAAAAAATGGGTGGAATTTGATGCTTTAAATGGCTGAATCATGTATTAATAGATCCACAGTTGTAATTCCATTTGGAGTTTTCTTGGGTTATTAAATCTGAAAATCTTTAGACTCTGTTGAATCTCGGCCCAATGAATTCATGTAATTATTTGTAAATCCTATGCATTATTGCATGAAAAGATTTATAGGGAATTAAAAATAATTATAGCAATTATAATTCAACGGTTGATGTGCTTACGTGAGATATGAATTTGAAATCATGGGATGGAGTAACTGTGCACTTAAATCCAGAAAAATTTTCTGCATAAGCCTTTAAGAAACTAATTGTTTGAATGGTGTAGGCATACAAATGTTGCATCATGTTTCTCAGGACTACCGTTTACATGTAGGAATTTCAAGTACCAGTGACAATTGTATTTTCAATGTATATGATCTGACTTTATTTTATGAACCTTTTTCCATATCTTTGAAGTCTTCCCTTTTCTCGCCCTTCTATGAATTTACATCCAAAAATTTACTAGACATGCTCATTTAGATAATGCTTAAAGCTATTATTGATGATGGGACTATGTTACCTGCTGATGAGGAATATTAGATGTATATTATACATTGGCGTGATGAACTATTATGTGATATGATTATACTATAAGAAGCATAAATAAATATGCCTAGATTTACTTATAGATATTCTATGCTCAATTCATTAGAGGCGATTTTTTTTTTGGCCGAAGTCTAAAATGTAGGAGTTTTGTGAATTTATGAAATTTCAGATGTAGGGTCCTAAATTTTACCTTCTATTCGGCTTAAATCCGGATTTACTAAAATCCATGGGTAGGGTGGATTTATGATTTATGCATTTACATTTTACTAATGCTAAATCCGGCATGCAACCAAGCAGCCCCATAGAAGAGAAAGCGATGATTTATACAAGCTATATCAATGTATTTATTTTATTTTATTTTGTTTAGTGTAAAATATGCCTATGATGTTGACCTCTATACAAAGGGGATGTGTTCTCTAGAATGATTGAATACTCTTTCAGATCTTACTCCTTACACTTTAACTCATCCCATTGAATCACAATCATCATCTGTAGAGTTCAACATCACTACTACTATGCTAATTAGTTTTCACTCCTCATTGCACTTCCTATACACTAATGCAATCCCTCTATGCAGCTGCTTTCTTATGTATCTAACTATACTTTCTACTATTTTTCTATGGTTTTACTATTTCTACCATTTGCAGTTGTTTTGTTTTTGCTTTTGTTTTGTTTGTCCCTACTTGCTGATTGCCACCTTTTGTTTCTCATAGGGCTATTAACCTGCCTTTCCTGCCTTCTGTCACTTAGTCGTCCTCCTGCTAATTGCTGCAGTTGTTTCACTGCCTTACTAAGTCTCTAATTTACCGCCTGGTACTTTCAATGATAACTTTAGGAAAAATTTCCTATTTAAGGCCTCGTTTGATTTAAGTTACGTTTTCCTAAAATTTTATTTAAAAAATCAACATTTGAAAAATAATTTTTTAAAGCGACAAGGAAATTTAGGTCTTAAATGGAGAGTATTACTGGAGTTTGGTAAAACATGATTTTAGTGAAGTATGCAAATCAAACTAATTAAAGTATGTTAGTGACATTTGGTAGAAGGGAAAGCACTGAAGAAGCTTTTTCCAACGAGGCCTAAGTCCGACTCTTTGAGGATTTCATTGAGTGAAATTTGTTGAATAGTTTCTATTACCTGCAGATAGTGTTTGTTGCATTAAATTTGTTGTTTCTGAGTGGACTTAAATATTTTGTGCGATTCCTTTTTTTGGGTTTTTTGAGGCTATTAGGATCCCTGGAAAATGTAAATTTAATTTAAATTGAAATAAAACTTCAAATTTCCTCTCATCTTTTGTGTGTATATTGGAGGTGTCCTTATTGAGTGCTTTACATGCATGGATGAATACTAGGGCGAGTCTGATTTCTATCATTATTTTCGTCATTTTCATTGTTTAGTTAGTTTTGGTTCGTGGTTGAAATCTTGCCAAGTGATATATAGACTAGATTTTCTTTTTGAAGCACAAACTTGATTGTTGCTTAAATTTTATGTTTGCCATTATTTTTCTTGTGGAGTTTTGCATTTTAGGCACCTGTTAAATAATCATCCGAAGTGAACAAAGTACATTTTTTTTCCTCATAGTAAAGGATATAAGGTTTCACTATAGGACAATTTGGTGGCTAGATATTATCCTGGATCACATTAAAAATCTTAGATCCTTAATCTCTACATTAAATCGGTATCATAACCTAGATTAGTATAACATGACACTTAGAAGTGGGACAAATTATCAGGGTTATTTGATAGATCGCCAAAAGGGTTAAATAATGCTGCTTTAGATATTATTTATTGTATTAATATAAAAAAAATACATCACGGCTTGCCTCTACTGAACAATTTTGTTGCATTTCAGGTAAAGTACAGTTTTGTTAAAGGTGATTTGGTGCTTAAAATGCCACCTCCATATTCTCTAGTCATCCAGGTATAGTTTCAATTTTGTCAATCCTGTTGAAGGACCCTTTATTCTAATCCACCCTATTACCATTTTGTCATCTTGTAGGAATCTGAGACTGGATCATGGCATGTTCCATTAGATGAGAACAGCCAAAACGAGAGTTCTAGGACTTGGTTGTGCATAACTAGACCAGCGTCAAGCAAATCTCTAGAGGTAAGATACCCTCATGCCAACCATATTGCAGCAGTTGGAATTCATAATGGTGAATATTTGTGCTATAAGAATGGCACAAATTTAATCACTAGACGTAAAAGGAAAGAAAGATCTCCATAAAAGTCGCATGCCCACTAAATCTTGTATTAGCAAGTTTATTAGCCATCTCTTCTTTATTTTGGCAAGTTTGGCTGAAGCTTGCACAATGGGCGTGCTTGGATGATTTTCTCTGTTGTATTGTAACAAATCTTATTTATTATACTGTTTTTTAAATTTGTTATTAAAAAATGAAACATAAGAAGTTTGCAGCAGGTTTTATATTGTGAAGTTACAAAATATGTTAGTATTTTGTGAANATCCTATATGTAAAATTGCTTATGCATACCATATTACAATTTTTATATTTTTAATTAACTATAAAAATTGGAAAGGTTACCTAAAACATTTGTTTCTATATATACATGAAATTCATATGTAGTTTTTGAAAAACTTTGAAAATTTGAGCTCAATCTAGATTATTAACTATTTATCACTTGTAAGTCGACGATTAAACTAAAGCGGTCATTAAGAGTTTAAGTTATATGGTGTTTCCCGCCTAAAGAGCAAAAAAATGGGTGGAATTTGATGCTTTAGATGGCTGAATCATGTATTAATAGATCCACAGTTGTAATTCCATTTGGAGTTTTCTTGGGTTATTAAATCTGAAAATCTTTAGACTCTGTTGAATTTCTTATTGAATCTCGGCCCAATGAATTCATGTAATTATTTGTAAATCCTATGCATTATTGCGTGAAAAGATTTGTAGGGAATTAAAAATAATTATAGCAATTATAATTCAACGGTTGATGTGCTTATGTGAGATATGAATTTGAAATCATGAGATGGAGTAATTGTGCACTTAAATCCAGAAAAATTTTCTGCGTAAGCCTTTAAGAAACTAATTGTTTGAATGGTGTAGACATACAAATGTTGCATCATTTTTCTCAGGACTAACGTTTACATGTAGGAATTTCAAGTACCAGTGACAATTGTATTTTCAATGTATATGATCTGACTTTATTTTATGAACCTTTTTCCATATCTTTGAAGTCTTCCCTTTTCTCGCCCTTCTATGAATTTACATCCAAAAATTTACTAGACATGCTCATTTAGATAATGCTTAAAGCTATTATTGATGATGGGACTATATTACCTGCTGATGATGAATATTAGATGTATATTATACATTGGCGTGGTGAACTATTATGTGATATGATTATACTATAAGAAGCATAAATAAATATGCCTAGATTTACTTATAGATATTCTATGCTCAATTCATTAGAGGCGATTTTTTTTGTGGCCGAAGGCTAAAATGTAGAGTTTTGTGAATTTATGAAATTTCAGATGTAGGGTCCCAAATTTTACCTTCTATTCGGCTTAAATTTGGATTTGCTAAAATCCATGGGTAGGGTGGATTTATGATTTATGCATTTACATTTTACTAATGCTAAATCCGGCATGCAANGTCACAACTTGGGTAGCTTCTTTGACTACTCTTTTGCCTTCGATATAATCTCAGCCTTGCATATGACATCTTCCTCCACCTAGGCTTGAGTGCAAATCTATTCTCTGTCACTCCTTGAATTTCTTTGTGCTTTCCTCACAGTGATGCTTCTTTGCATCAATGAGGTTGCTCAACACCAAACTGTCATTGGGTGCTTCCATACTACCTCTAGAAACACAATATAGGGAATGTAAACAACCATGTTGGACCTTCGCCTCATTATCTTGAGCTGATGACATCTTCCTCCACCTAGGCTTGAGTGCAAATCTATTCTCTGTCACTCCTTGAATTTCTTTGTGCTTTCCTCACAGTGATGCTTCTTTGCATCAATGAGGTTGCTCAACACCAAACTGTCATTGGGTGCTTCCATACTACCTCTAGAAACACAATATAGGGAATGTAAACAACCATGTTGGACCTTCGCCTCATTATCTTGAGCTGATAGATATCGCTCCATTATGGTTGATCTATTTCAATCTTTGCCACCACCCAAGACGGTTACCAGAAGAGGGATGCATTCAATGATTGTCTAGTCACGTTATTGATATTGACTGAATGAATGCCTTTGGAAATTCCTTAATCTTGTTGATCATCATCTCAAGGAGAGGTTAGAGATGCAGTTTGGGGATTTGCGAGTGCTTGATTATCTTAAGAGGAGGAGGCCCACATAGCTGCCACCTGCTGTGATAGGGAGATATTTAATATCGTTTCCCCTTTCTATTCCTCACCTGGCTAGAATGGCTAGATACAACTAATTCCTTTTATTAAGTGGAATGGGGACCAAGCCTCTCAACTTATTATTGGTCATGCTTTTTTGGGGTGAAGCCTCTTTTCTTTCATTAAATTCCTTAGCAAGAGACAATTTGTAACTTAGATTCATGGAGTCTTCCAGTAGAAGGACGAAAAATCTTCTCTGATCTTTTGTGTGAACAAGGTTCCAAGCAGTAATGTCAACCTCTGAAGATTGGATTCCTCGAAGAGTTGAAGTTAATCACTGCTTGTCAGGGAGAGTGATGAATTAGCTGTTCCACTTGTTCTTCATCAAGATTTCCAACCTTTAGATCATTGACAGTTGGTGATGAACAGTGGATGAGTCATAAAAAGCAGTCCATCCACCTAACAATAGGTTTTACCCTTTGAAGATGGCGACCATTCGTAGTGCACATTATAGAGTTGGACGCATGCTATGTAGCGATGAGATGATAGTTTATTATGAAATTTCTGATATTTTGTGGAAACGAAAGATATAATCTGTGAATGAACCGTGTTATGTAGTTGGGATGGAGATTGATTAAGGTTTTATTTTGTTCAAATAAGATGTGATAGTGAAACGTTTTCCCCGACATGAAGTTGGTGTGATCCTTAAAATTAGCTCAAGTATCAGAAGTCATGACCATTGTTCTCATGTCAAACAATGTTAAAAGATAATTGATGTTGAGAATTTTCAACTACTGCAATGGAAGTTCCCAAGAAATATATCTCGAGGACTCGTAAGAACTTTTCATGAAGCTTCCTCTTGAGATTTTAGTGTCACATGGGCAATGTTTGCATTATAAATCTTTTTGGGAGAACCATGAATATCAAATTTTATGGCATTGATGACTCAGAGGCATTACAATGCCTTGAAGAAGATGTTGGACGCCATAAAATGAATTGGATATGCATTTTAATGAATATATTGATCTTCAAATTTAATGGATGATTGTTTTTAATGTTAGATCTACTCTGATTTTTATTATATATTTAGTTTATTGTTATTTGGTTTTTTTTTTTTTAACTCGGAGTCGCCAACTTTTCAATTTATGTGTCATCGTCATATGCTTCTCTTTTCCAAATAAATTTCTCTATCGAATCATGTAAATGATGTGAAGATGAGAGAAATTGGAAAAGTCGAAATATACGACACAGATAGACAAACAAATTAAAAAAAAAAAAACATGGAGAGCTTATGTAAAGGTAATCCTCATGTGATTGTTCGAGAATAACCTCCGAACAAGATTGGTTCGAAATACCTTGAAATACGGTATCCACGAAAATAATCCATGCATAAGTCCCCCATAACCAAAGAACCGAAAAGATTATTTTTGTTTCGGAGTCAAGAGCACCCCCAAAAGAACGTATCCCTTTGGTTAATTACATATTGAGGGATACCCAATAATACTCTCGATAAAAGAGGCTTGCTTACATTATTATAACTGGTAAATAGGTCACCAAAATGATTGTTATTTCACAAGAACATTCCCGATGTTTTCAAAGCTTTCGCTAAGCCACAAATCAGAGAATGAGTCTCATACATCCCAAATGGGTAGCGGCTTATTGGCTATCGGGCCTATGAAATAATCAGGTCGATTCATAGGGTGCACGCTATGCTTTCAAAACCAAACTAGGTCATAAGGGTAGAGGTTGAACCATCATATCCCAAACGGGCAGCGACCTATTCGCAATTAGGGATAACAAGAATACATCAACAATGTGTCAAAAGGATGACATGGCTCAAAGGTGCTCAACAACGGAGGGGTAGAGTAATCGTAAACAAATATAAATAGCCTAGTCAGGAACCTAACACAACTTGAGACTCCTTTTCAACAATCCGTGAATTGTGTCGTCCAAGGAGATCTCGATAGTCCTAAGGTCAAAGGAAAAATACTCTAATCCTATGGCCTATGCAGGTAAAACTCATGTTGAAAACACTCTCATCAAATGACTTACTCCTCATTTAGGTTGACAACTATCTAAGTAGAAATCTATGCTGGGTCGGTCGGGTTGAAGATGCACGGGTTTCTCCTTGGGGCATGTAATATGATACAATTATTTAGTCATAATTGTGGGGGCTCTATTAAGTATGATGAGGTGTAAAGTCATGCATACGAACCATTTTAAAACTGACATGAAGTCTATGCAGAAAAGTAAAATACAGATTTTAAAAGTCCTGAATATTTTAATTCTAAATCTTAGTTAATGTTTTATTATTAAGATTTTGTAGAAGTTTAAAATTTTAGGGCCTTAATGAGCCTAGGTGATTCGCACGATTCCCAGACAAAACACAAGCCAATAAAGGGTGAAGCCAATCCAAGCATACAAGCATGTAAGAAAGTAGGAAAAACAAACCAAATATGAAATAATAAATGGACAGTGTCGCTAGGTAGACAACATATTCCAGAAAGAAAAAAAGGCGGTCAGACTCCGCACATACATGTTAGACCCTTGTTCTATACAATGATGTAAAATGTGGAATTAAGACTCGAGACGTGGGTATTTTCTCCTGGTACCCCGCCACGTGATTCTCGTGCTAAACGCCTTAGAACCTATGCCCGTATGGCTGTACCTTATTTCCACTATAGACTCTCCTAAGGACTCTAAAAAGTAGATCAAGAAAAGTAGAAAACCTGCACGAAAATATTTTATCACAAAAGTTATCTACATGCAAAATGTCTGAGCCATGCCTGGCGGGAGGTGCTAAGTGGTGTCTGCAGAAAATAATCAATATATAAATTATTACACTACTCCCTTTTTGTATCTGTGTGTGAGCGTGCATATTTATTGGTGTGGCTCTTTGCAGAAGACCGACCTAATATACTACCACATTTTAAAATTGGTAAACATGCAAACACACCAAAAACACAAATGTTGTTGTCTGGGTAGGGCAATCAAACCGGCAAAGAACAATAGTCAGACATCGAAAAAGACCACCTTGCACCTTATTCCTAGTCTAGCACTTAATCTAACGAGAAGTGTCATAACCAACATTTAAGTACTCATGGTACAGTCTCCGGGTATGTATGATTTTAACGGGGTCGTCACACCGGCCCCATCCTAAATATCCAAAGGATCTATCAAATGTCACCCAATATGGATTTTTTTATAAAAAGATTGATCTTATATATGGTCTAGCTTGCTATTTGCATAATTTTAAAATTATGATGTATATGATAAGTAGAAAAAAAATAATTTCTTATTTTAATATGACTTGGCTTGCTATTTGCATAATTTTAAAATTAGGATGGATATAAGAAGTAGAAAAATAATTCTCTTATTTTAAAATAAAATCGTTAAATACGGACCTGTAACGTGTCATACGACAAGTTAGATCCTCTGGATCCTTAACACGGTTATACCTGTGTCAATCCCGATGCTTTAACTCGTACTACTTTCTAAGATCTACCCGGTGAATAATGCTCGTTAAAGCATCACGACCGACATAAGATCACTCACCTATAGAGTGACTCGCTACTAGAGCATACAGACAAATGAAAAGCATCACACAAGGTTCAACACCGTGATTACTCAACTAGGTTATGAGCAAACACAATGGAAGATATGCAAATGACAGAACTCAAATGCATACATGTTGCATACTCAACGGGTTCAGAGGCTCTAAGCACGATCCAAATGGAGTGAACAAAGTGCAAAGCTTGTGGCAACCAAATGGTGCCACTAGAGGTGAAGGGTGCGTCCTCCTTTAGGGAAATTCACACACCACAGACTAGTATAGCTAGCTGGAAATCACCGAAGGAATGTGAGTATCAAGCCCCGAACGCATGTGATGGAGATAGCGCGGTGCTGGTGCTCGAAAGACACCTAATATGGTAGGTGTTGAAGGCAAAATATCATGCAAATGAGTTCATTAAAATGCATATCAAAAAATATTTTTATGCACACTTGTGGGAATACAAATCAAGTCATGCACTGTCATGCAAATGTACATGCAAAACATACATCATGCAAGTGATGTTGGTCGTTTGACTCATTGGGTCGACTGAGGTAGTCAATTGGGGAAGTCATTGCTAAAGGGTCGGTCGGACTGGGGGCGGCTGATTAGACCCAAGTGTTTGAGCAACCGGGCCGTGGGGGTCTCTCGAACCAAAGTGGTTGGCTGGCCGGGTCCTGGTGGCTGGTCGAACCTAAGTGATAGTTTGATCAGACCGGAGGGCGGCCGGTCAGACCAAAGGTCGTCTGGCCGGGACGTGGTGATCGGTCGAACCTAAGTGGTCGGCGAAGTGGTCCGGGGAGGCCGGTTGGATCCAAGTGATCGGTCAACTTGGCCGGGGTGACCGGTCAAACGTACGTGATCGGTCAACCAGGCCGGGGCGGCATGTTGGATGTAAGTGGTCTGTCTACCAGACCGACGTGTATACACAATATGCAAAATGCANCAAATCACCGAAGGAATGTGAGTATCAAGCCCCGAACGCATGTGATACACATGTGAGGGAGATAGCGCGGTGCCGGTGTTCGAAAGACGCCTAATATGACAGGTGTTGAAGGCAAAATATCATGAAAATGAGTTCATTAAAATGCATATCAAAAAATATTTTTATGCACACTTGTGGGAATGCAAACCACGTCATGCACTGTCATGCAAAACATACATCATGCAAGTGATGTTGGTCGTTTGACTCATTGTGTCGACTGAGGTAGTCAATTGGGGAAGCCATTGCTAAAGGGTCGGTCGGACTGGGGGTGGCTGATTAGACCTAAGTGTTTGATCAACCGGGCCTTGGGGGTCTCTCGAACCAAAGTGGTTGGCTGGCCGGGTCCTGGTGGCTGGTCGAACCTAAGTGATAGTTTGATCAGACCGGAGGGCGGCCGGTCAGACCAAAGGTCATCTGGCCGGGACGTGGTGATCGGTCGAACCTAAGTGGTCGGCGGAGTGGTCCGGGGAGGCCGGTTGGATCCAAGTGATCGGTCGACTTGGCCGGGGTGACCGATCAAACGTAAGTGATCGGTCGACCGGGCCGGGGCGGCATGTTGGATGTAAGTGGTCTGTCTACCAGACCGACGTGTATACACAATATGCAAAATGCAGAGAGACTTATCATGACAAATCATATGATGCCACATAAATGCTAATGCCCAATAGCGAGCCGTACACATCCTAGCACTCTTGCATAGGTACCTAAGTTTCAACACATGGATATGCAACATAGTCGTCTCCGGCTTTGGCGACGGGTGTGGGGAGTTTCGCTCTCTGATTTCTTGAAGGAGAAATTTTTCACTATTTGTAGGATGAACTAGCTACAAAGCTTTTTTCATCCTATAAATCCCAAGTGTTTCAACCACTCCATGGAAGTTTATAACCACCAAAACTAGGGGAAATATTGATTCCAATCGATTTTGAGTTTGGACTAAGGCTTTTATAAGCATATGACTCAGATTAGTAGGGAATTTGTCCACGATGGATTCCTATCATGGCGGCTTTCTCTAGGCAAACAACCACAAAGCCTAATCATCTAACACAATCCTAAGGCTAGCTAAGGAAACGAAAATGCAAGGGAAAAAGAATATCACCTACACAGTGCTTGATGACGTCGCTGATTGCAAGGATGAAGCTCTCCTCAAGTAGGAGAGTGATTCCTCTTCTCCTCCCAAGCGAGAGAGGAAGCTCTCATCGCCAGAGAGAACATCGCGGTCACAGGAAGCCTTGNGGTGCTTGATGACGTCCCTGATTGCAAGGATGAAGCTCTCCTCAAGTAGGAGAGTGACTCCTCTTCTCCTCCCAAGCGAGAGAGGAAGCTCTCATCGCCAGAGAGAACATCGCGGTCACAGGAAGCCTTCTCCAATGTAGTGAAGAAGCTCTCCTTTTAGAAGGAGACTTATCGCCTTCCCTCGCTCTTGATAGTTCTCCAAGTTCTCTCACCATCTCCTAATGATTTGTGGTAGAAAAGGGAGAAAAGATGAAGAAAAAACATATTTTGGTGGAGGAAAATGGAGAAAAGAAGAAGAAGAGGAAGAAGGATGTTCTTCTTTGTTTGATCATCTCTCCAAGAGCTTGCCCTCTCCTTCAAACCTCTCTCAAACTTCACCCCCTTTTTTAGAAAATGTGAGAAAGAAGAAAGAGAAAGCACTCACAAGGAGTAAACCAGAAAAATGAAAACAGGAAGAAGAAGAAGCATTCTCTTATTCAGTTGAGCTCCTTTTCTCCAGAAAATTTCCTCCTCTTAAACTCTCTCCCTCTTAGTTTGAAAAATAGTGGAGTATCCTCTCAAAATGAGCTCTCATTGTCTCTTTTGTTTGGCTTGCCACACCCGAAAAATCTCGTGCACGGTCTATTTCATTGACTGACTTTCTGCTTGACACAGTCTGGGGAAGCATCTCCTTGCATGGAAAGGGCATAGCTTGATGTGATCTCCCCTTAATTTGCCTTGGCCCATTCCATAAGCTTCATGGGAACCATGTAAAGTTTTCCTAAAATGGTCCCTTCCATCTGCATGATTCAGTCGCGACACAACATTTTTTTTTTGCAGAGAAAAGTAATTGGATGCTTTTGCTCCCAAATGTGTGCAAAAGCGCTCGTCTCTCAGTTTACGTTGATTTCATTCCGAGCACTAAAACGACTGCAGTGGCGTAGAAGTGGAGTCTCCTCGGGTTGGCGAACATCGCGTGCAAAAATTTGGGGTGCTCGAGTGCCCAACAGTGGCGTAGAAGCAACCATAGGCAAAACCACGATCATCTGATCGCTACTCGAGAGACGGGCACAAAAGGCACCCATAGAGTAACTTNGTCCAACGTAGTGAAGAAGCTCTCCTTTTAGAAGGAGACTTATCGCCTTCCCTTGCTCTTGATAGTTCTTCAAGTTCTCTCACCATCTCCTAATGATTTGTGGTAGAAAAGGGAGAAAAGATGAAGAAAAAGCATATTTTGGTGGAGGAAAATGGAGAAAAGAAGAAGAAGAGGAAGAAGGATGTTCTTCTTTGTTTGATCATCTCTCCAAGAGCTTGCCCTCTCCTTCAAACCTCTCTCAAACTTCACCCCCTTTTTTAGAAAATGTGAGAAAGAAGAAAGAGAAAGCACTCACAAGGAGTAAACCAGAAAAATGAAAACAGGAAGAAGAAGAAGCGTTCTCTTCTTCAGTTGAGCTCCTTTTCTCCAGAAAATCTCCTCCTCTTAAACTCTCTCCCTCTCAGTTTGAAAAATAGTGGAGTATCCTCTCAAAATGAGCTCTCCTTGTCTCTTTTGTTTGGCTTGCCACACCCGAAAAATTTTGTGCACGGTCTGTTTCATTGACTGACTTTCTGCTTGACACAATCTGGGGAAGCATCTCCTTGCATGGAAAGGGCATAACTTGATGTGATCTCCCCTTAATTTGCCTTGGCCCATTCCATAAGCTTCGTGGGAACCATGTAAAGTTTTTCTGAAATGGTCCCTTCCCTCTGCATGATTCAGTCGCGACACAACATTTTTTTTTTGCAGAGAAAAGTAATTGGGTGCTTTTGCTCCCAAATGGGTGCAAAAGTGCTCGTCTCTCAGTTTACGTCGATTTCATTCCAGCACTAAAATGACTGTAGTGGCGTAGAAGTGGAGTCTCCTCGGGTTGGCGAACATCGCGTGCAAAAATTTGGGGTGTTGGTGTGCCCAACAGTGGCGTAGAAGCGACCATAGGCAAAACCACGATCATCTGATCGCTACTCGAGAGACGGGCACAAAAGGCACCCATAGAGTAACTTGCGTCTTTGAAAGATTTGCTAAACATATGTATGGGCTCTTTTGCGTCTTAGCTCCAAAGGAGCTTTGTTCTTTTGCCTTCCGTGCGTGCGCAACTTGGCGTAGATGGCGTTTTATGGATCCTTTGACTACTAAAGACTGTTCAGGAGTGAAAAAGGGTTCTCCAACATCGCGGAGGACACGAGTGGTGCACCGTATNTGTGCGCAGCTTGGCGTAGATGGTGTTTTATGGATCCTTCGACTACTAAAGACTGTTCAGGAGTGAAAAAGGGTTCTCCAACATCGCGGAGGACACGAGTGGTGCACCGTATCGAACGAAAATCACTGCCCGTGGCCAAGTATGGCCCGAATGTTCAAAACTCAATTTTGTGCTTGGATGTCCGTAGGAGGCTTTAATTGATCCAAAAGCTAAGGAAAATCATGTATCGTTAAAATATATTCCGGGGGCTTTAATTTGGTGATTTTAGTGCCAACAAAACTCTCAGACCCCCGCGCTGATAGAAAGGTCTGAAATTCGGTTTTTTTCAAAAATACACGTGGGAGAGTTTGATGACTTCCCTTGGCCATCAGAGGTTCTGATTTGGCGGATTATGGCTTTTAAACACTAAGATAGACATTAAACATGTCCTGTGTTGGAATTAACACCACCTCGCATTGAATTCTTCCAGGTAGGGCTACATTGAGATCGGTCCTAGTCCCGTGCTCGAGGCACGCATCGGATGGTCCGGATAAATGTCCTAGGCTACGGGAAGCTGTAAACAGTCCTGTAGCACTCAAGTGGACACCGACATATATGACATCCAAAAGTGATGCCGACATTTACTTTCTAGGGAATTATACAACTATAAATAATAATTAATCAAATCTCTTAGAGAGGAGGCAATACATTTACGAACATTGAATACATAAGTTCATTCCATGTGTGTTTTATTTTAGGCACATAACTCACTCTTTCCAGTCATTTGTATTCATGATAGAGATTTTTTTTTTGTATTATATTCTTCTCATCCAGTGAATTTTTGGTTTTGATCTCATCCAGTGAATTTTGGTTTTGATCTCATCCAGTGAATTTTGGTTTTGACCTCATCCAGTGAATTTTTGGTTTTGATCTCATCCAGTGAATTTTTGGTTTTGACCTCATNGCATAGTTGTCTCCGGCTTTGGCGACGGGTGTGGGGAGTTTCACTCTCTGATTTCTTGAAGGAGAAATTTTTCACTATTTGTAGGATGAACTACCTACAAAGTTTTTTTCATCCTATAAATCTCAAGTGTTTCAACCACTCCATGGAAGTTTATAACCGCCAAAACTAGGGAAAATATTGATTCCAATCGATTTTGAGTTTGGGCTAAGGCTTTTATAAGCATATGACTCAGATTAGTAGGGAATTTGTCCACGATGGATTCCTATCCTGGCGGCTTTCTCTAGGCAAACAACCATAAATCCTAATCATCTAACACAATCCTAAGGCTAGCTAAGGAAACGAAAATGCAAGGGAAAAAGAATATCACCTACACAGTGCTTGATGACGTCGCTGATTGCAAGGATGAAGCTCTCCTCAAGTAGGAGAGTGATTCCTCTTCTCCTCCCAAGCGAGAGAGGAAGCTCTCATCGCCAGAGAGAACATCGCGGTCACAGGAAGCCTTGTCCAACGTAGTGAAGAAGCTCTCCTTTTAGAAGGAGACTTATCGCCTTCCCTTGCTCTTGATAGTTCTTCAAGTTCTCTCACCATCTCCTAATGATTTGTGGTAGAAAAGGGAGAAAAGATGAAGAAAAAGCATATTTTGGTGGAGGAAAATGGAGAAAAGAAGAAGAAGAGGAAGAAGGATGTTCTTCTTTGTTTGATCATCTCTCCAAGAGCTTGCCCTCTCCTTCAAACCTCTCTCAAACTTCACCCCCTTTTTTAGAAAATGTGAGAAAGAAGAAAGAGAAAGCACTCACAAGGAGTAAACCAGAAAAATGAAAACAGGAAGAAGAAGAAGCGTTCTCTTCTTCAGTTGAGCTCCTTTTCTCCAGAAAATCTCCTCCTCTTAAACTCTCTCCCTCTCAGTTTGAAAAATAGTGGAGTATCCTCTCAAAATGAGCTCTCCTTGTCTCTTTTGTTTGGCTTGCCACACCCGAAAAATTTTGTGCACGGTCTGTTTCATTGACTGACTTTCTGCTTGACACAATCTGGGGAAGCATCTCCTTGCATGGAAAGGGCATAACTTGATGTGATCTCCCCTTAATTTGCCTTGGCCCATTCCATAAGCTTCGTGGGAACCATGTAAAGTTTTTCTGAAATGGTCCCTTCCCTCTGCATGATTCAGTCGCGACACAACATTTTTTTTTTGCAGAGAAAAGTAATTGGGTGCTTTTGCTCCCAAATGGGTGCAAAAGTGCTCGTCTCTCAGTTTACGTCGATTTCATTCCAGCACTAAAATGACTGTAGTGGCGTAGAAGTGGAGTCTCCTCGGGTTGGCGAACATCGCGTGCAAAAATTTGGGGTGTTGGTGTGCCCAACAGTGGCGTAGAAGCGACCATAGGCAAAACCACGATCATCTGATCGCTACTCGAGAGACGGGCACAAAAGGCACCCATAGAGTAACTTGCGTCTTTGAAAGATTTGCTAAACATATGTATGGGCTCTTTNATAAGCCGGTGTTGACAAGCCGACTAAACTAGAATTGAAATTCTCTTAGCATGTGAATGACTTTGATAGGGTGTAAAGAATTAAGTTCATACTTAACCTTTCAAAAGTCTAATTATAGATATTTTCTTTAGTGACTCTATAACACCTTTTTGCTTTTTCTTCTTCCTTTTCTTCTTCTCAAGTTTTCCTACTCCCTAGATAGTTTCAAAGAAATGGTTGAAATGCTAGGAGTCAAAAAATTTGGAGTAATACTCAATACAAGGAAGTGGTGGAGAATGGAGGAGTGAAAGGTGATGGCTACATTTGAAGGTGGTGGTTGCATCAACAGCAGAGGCAGGAGCGACAAAAAATGTAATGGCGGCAGTGGTAACAAAAAAGACAACCAAGAAAAGATCAATAGGGAGGTGAATCTCCCAACTTCAACTTTGGATATGATCACTGTGAACGCACCTTTAACAACAAAGAGGAGTAGGCACGGCGGCAAGCACAAGGATGTGACCTTTGAGGTTAAGTGGTTAAGCAACAATTGAGGAGCAACTCTGATCAGGCTAAGCAAGTTAGTTGGAAGTGGTGATTAAGATTATCAAAGATATGCAATGATTGTTCAAGGAAAAATAAGAAGATCTGCATGCTCTGAAGGTTAAGCTATAGAGGGATGACTGTGTAGCAACTCCCTGAAGTACCCCCGACAATACAAAAACCATTATTTTTTAGCATTAGAGTGATTATGAAAGAAAGGATCAAGAGGCTACCTTAAGTAGATTGGCTTTCGTCTTCTAACAATTGGAATATTTTTATTGTGGTTCCATGCATTAAATTCTTGGATGCTCAGGAAAAAAACAGCATATACAAGGACATAGTAACTAGCCTCCTAGGCACATGAGCTAATGGATTGGATAGACAACTAAACCCAAACTGAGATTGAGAGTTGCAGTCATCCATAAACAGATCATGATCACGATTACGACAAATTGAATATAACGTCTAACCACCAGCTCCTAAGCATTCTAACATCCTCTCTCAAGCTTCTAATGAAAGAGTGGAGCTTGTAATCATTACGGTGTCCAAAATGATCATTGAAGAATTTTGTCATGTTGTATGAAGTCTTGATGGCAATGATTACTAACATAATCTAGGAATTCTAATTTGAGATGATAAGGACAGTCAACATTTGACATACCTACCGTGAACTTGACTTTTCACCCAGGCGTTAGTAAGTAGTTAGGAGGAAGCTCTTAGCAATTTTTTCAGGGGTGAAGTATCAATGCACATACATCCATTTTGTCGGACACATGTCCAATTGATCTGTGTTTTTGGGGCGCGCAATAGGAAAAATGTACATTTCAATATACTTGGTGAACCGAGCAGTAGTTGTTCGTGAATGAAGAACCTTTTTGACGGCCCTACTTTAAACATTATGTCATATTTCTACCACAAATTTCGTTGCTCTTAAAGATGAAACTGTTAGTTGGTCGTTTGATCACTCACTTATTCCCACCTTACATTTGCTGCATTAGAGTGAGAACTAGGAGTTTTAATGATTATACCCTTTTTCCTCTTGGAGTAATGAAACCTTCCCCCTATCCTATAGTGGATTTAAGTCTTATTTCTGAATCACTTAAAAACCGCGTTGTTTGCATACTTTTTTTTTTTATCATGTACATTTTTGTTCTATTTCTCTTGAGACTGTAAAATTCTTCTCAATTAAGAAGTAAACCAATATTGATGAGATCCACCTCACCTGGTACACTATGGGCATAACACTACACCATTATCCATTGTAGACCAATAATTGGAGGAGAGGGACATGATATTGGCCAAGTTCAAGGGACATCAACCAAGGGGCCAATAGATCATGGGGAGGAAGGCTGATGGACATAACATGGAGCTATTATTTGAGCACGGAGACTTGATTTATTTGAAGCTGAGATCTTACCAACATAAGACACTGACCACACAATATTTTGGATCCTNAAGTCATGTCTCCATGAGAGAATGGGTTTTGCACTATTAGTAAATGGTGCTACACCGAAAACATGTCCAACTTTTTCTGAGTGGAGGACTGCAATTTAAAGTTTGATAGGAAACTGGGGGCAGAAGGCATCTCATTGTTAGGTTTTGGATTTCTAATTTCTGTAATCTTGGTAGTAAGAGAAAATGCCAACATTTTTAAAATAGCAAAGGCGTTGAGTTACTAGGAAAAAGAGGTAAGAGAGAGCTCGCGGTAAGAACCATCTTTGATGAGCTCACCTAATGTCCTTAGGGCATAGTTGCTAGGGAGTATGGAAGGATGAGACATTCCTCGAGAAGCACAAACGCCATAATTGCTGGCCTCCACGTTGTTGAAAGGACTTAATTGGACCTTGCGTTAGTAGCAACCTCTATCAACATCATCAAATCACGCTAAATTTTGTATGAGACCCTGTGATGTGATGTTTCCCACCAAAACTTCTTGTACTGACCTGTTTTCCCTTGTTTTAAGTGGAGTTGCTTTCGTTTGCTTGGATGCAATGAGTAAATTTGAAAGGTTACATTCACCGTGTTTTCTTGAAACGAGGAAGCCTCTTCTATTCTGTGCATTAGTTTTATTTTACTGCATCTATCATTACTTTTAGGGTAGAAGCCTTCTATTATTTTCTTACAATTCCAAACTAGAACAAGATATAAAATTTTTTATAAGGCAAAAAAATTATCGTTGATTTTTGCATTTGTCCATGTTCGTTTACTTCTTGATTGACAGGAATTTGACTGTCTCGAGGGAAACATGAAATAAGTGTATGTGAGAGAAAAATGAGAAGGAATCAACACAATTTTTAGGTGTTTCAAAACTATGACCTTCATCCACTATAAGAAAGGAGGAATGATTCACTACTCCAAAAGGAAAAAAAAGGTATAATCTTTCAAACTTCAAGTTCTCACTCTATATGTAACAAATGTTGGTCGTAAGAATTTGATAGTGTAGCAGTGTCATCCTTAAGAGCAACAATAGTTGTGGTAGAGAGATGTTTCAATATTAAGTTAGGGCTATAAAAAAAGTTTATAATTCATGAAGAGCTCGTTTTCGACTCACTAACGAATGAGCTGAGCATGTACAACCATTTTGAGCTTGATTTATAAATGAGTCCTACACAACTAAATCTTCTTAATTGTGTTCGACTCTCTTTGGCTTTAATTTATTAAATACTTAATAAAAAATATTTATTATAATATTTTTATATTAAAATTTATGATTTACTTATAAAATATTAAAATTTATTTATATCTAGTTGCAAGCAATATTCCCAGCATGGTCATGGCTCTAGTCTTGAGTAGTTAGATTTGGTGAGAACAACTATTCAAGCATTGTAACAAAAAAAAAAAGAAGAATCTTGCATTTGAAGGATGAATTCTATTGAGGTGAAGAGTATTCTAAGCATACATGTGGAGGGAGAGCTTTGGTAAATTTTGGATTATCCAACTTACTTAATGCATAATAGNAGTCTCTAATTTAGCGCCCGGTACTTTCAATGATAACTTTAGGAAAAAAATCCTATTTAAGGCTTCGTTTGATTGAAGTTATGTTTTCCTAAAATTTTATTTAAAAAGTCAACATTTGAAAAATAATTTTTTAAAGCGACAAGGAAATTTCGTTCTTAAATGGGGAGTATTACTGGAGTTTGGTAAAACATGATTTTAGTGAAGTATGCAAATCAAACTAATTAAAGTATGTTAGTGACGTTTGGTAGAAGGGAAAGCACTGAAGAAGCTTTTTCAAACGAGGCCTAAGTCCGATTCCTTGAGGATTTCATTGAGTGAAATTTGTTGAATAGTTTCTATTAGCTGCAGATAGTGTTTGTTGCATTAAAATTTGTTGTTTCTGAATGGACTTAAATATTTTGTGCGATTCCTTTTTTTGGGTTTTTTGAGGCTATTAGGATCCCTGGAAAATGTAAAATTAATTTAAATTGAAATAAAACTTCAAATTTCCTCTCATCTTTTGTGTGTATATTGTAGGTGTCCTTATTGAGTGCTTTACATGCATGGATGAATACTAGGGCGAGTCTGATTTCTATCATTATTTTCGTCATTTTCATTGTTTAGTTGTTAGTTTTGGTTCGTGGTTGAAATCTTGCCAAGTGATATATAGACTAGATTTTCTTTTTGAAGCAGAAACTTGATTGTTGCTTAAATTTTATGTTTGCCATTATTTTTCTTGTGGAATTTTTCATTTTAGGCACTTGTTAAATAATCATCCGAGGTGAACAAAGTACATTTTTTTTCCTCACAGTATAGGATATAAGGTTTCACTATAGGACAATTTGGTGGCTAGATATTATCCTGGATCACATTAAAAATCTTAGATCCTTAATCTATACATTAAGTTGGTATCATAACCTAGATTAGTATAAAATGACACTTAGAAGTGGGACAAATTATCAGGGTTATTTGATAGATCGCCAAAAGGGTTAAATAATGCTGCTTTAGATATTATTTATTGTATTAATATAAAAAAAAATACATCACGGCTTGCCTCTACTGAACAATTTTGTTGCTTTTCAGGTAAAGTACAGTTTTGTTAAAGGTGATTTGGTGCTTAAAATGCCACCTCCATATTCTCTAGTCATCCAGGTATAGTTTCAATGGTTTTAATTTTTGTCAATCCTGTTGAAGGACCCTTTATTCTAATCCACCCTATTCCCATTTTGTCATCTTGTAGGAATCTGAGACTGGATCATGGCATGTTCCATTAGATGAGAACAGCCAAAACGAGAGTTCTAGGACTTGGTTGTGCATAACTAGACCAGCGTCAAGCAAATCTCTAGAGGTAAGATACCCTCATGCCAACCATATTGCAGCAGTTGGAATTCATAATGGTGAATATTTGTGCTATAAGAATGGCACAAATTTAATCACTAGACGTAAAAGGAAAGAAAGATCTCCATAAAAGTCGCATGCCCACTAAATCTTGTATTAGCAAGTTTATTAGCCATCTCTTCTTTATTTTGGCAAGTTTGGCTGAAGCTTGCACAATGGGCGTGCTTGGATGATTTTCTCTGTTGTATTGTAACAAATGTTATTTATTTGGTATTTATTATACTGTTTTTTAAATTTGTTATTCAAAAATGAAACATAAGAAGTTTGCAGCAGGTTTTATATTGTGAAGTTACAAAATATGTTAGTATTTTGTGAAACTACGCATCAGACTTCGAAATTAGGAACATGAGTAAGAATTTCACCATCTTTTGAGATCAAAATTTATGTATTTCTATTTTGAAAGAGTTGAGAGTAAATTTTTTTTTGGAGAATGAAGATGGTACAAATCTCTCTTCAAGTACAATAGTCTCTGAAGTTGCTAATTTCTTTGTCATTTTGTGCACCCACAGTCCCCCTTTTTGATAGTTATAAATTTTGCTATTTATTACAGTGCTTGCTGTAGTAGCTGTATTACAAATTATTTGAATGTTGAAGTTGACCTAATGGAACAGTTTTTTCTTAATAATTCGAGCTAAAATTGATCTTTAAATCATGATTTATTAATTTTAAAACAAATTGTTTATTCTTCATGGTTTATGTTACTCTTCAATGAATTTGCATGCATACCTAATTGCCATTTTCTCCTTATTAATGCTAATTTGAAATGGCACTAACATCATGTTAACAAAAAATCCGTCAGGAATATATATGGCTGGAAGAAAAATACAAGATGTGCATAACACAAGAATGGGTCTATTATAAATCAACCATGCCCCACAAATGTATCATTATAAAATAACCACATAACACGAATGATAGGATAGCTATGGGTACTCGGAAAATGTTTTTATTTATATAATATATGCTTTATATGAGTTGTTTCAAATGAATTTGAAAACTTCATTATGGTAATAAAAAAGAAAAAGTAAGAAAAAAAGGAAAAAAGGAGAGTTTTAGTTAAACGTTTGGTTGGACTCGATCTCATTCTTGCAGTCCTTATAGTTAAGAGAGGAGAGAAATAAGGTATTAAGATAAAACTTTCCAGAGAATGTTGGAACCCTACGACACTGGCTTGGATGCTGTTGTCATACCAAGCTTTGAATTTTCTTGGATCCCTATAATGTGAGGATCACTTTCTCGAACTTGATCAGTTGTAATGGGGGTGGTTGTCTTGCTAATCGATGCTCCCAAATGATGTGATTTGACTCAACCCTTTCTAGGAGGTCCTTTCCCTTTTAATTTTTCTCGGAGGTCTATCTGCTTTGCCTCTATCTTCACAACTTGGGTAGCTTCTTTGACTACTCCTTTGCCTTCGATATAATCTCAGCCTTGCATATGACATCTTCCTCCACCTAGGCTTAAGCGCAAATCTATTCTCTGTCACTCCTTGAATTTCTTTGTGCTTTCCTCACAGTGATGCTTCCTTGCATCAATGAGGTTGCTCAACACCAAACTGTCATTGGGTGCTTCCATACTACCTCTAGAAACACAATATAGGGAATGTAAACAACCATGTTGGACCTTCGCCTCATTATCTTGAGCTAATAGATATCGCTCCATTATGGTTGATCTATTTCAATCTTTGCCACCACCCAAGACGGTTACCAGAAGAGGGATGCATTCAATGATTGTCTAGTCACGTTATTGATATTGACTGAATGAATGCCTTTGGAAATTCCTTAATCTTGTTGATCATCATCTCAAGGAGAGGTTAGAGATGCAGTTTGGGGATTTGCGAGTGCTTGATTATCTTAAGAGGAGGAGGCCCACATAGCTGCCACCTGCTGTGATAGGGAGATATTTAATATCGTTTCCCCTTTCTATTCCTCACCTGGCTAGAATGGCTAGATACAACTAATTCCTTTTATTAAGTGGAATGGGGACCAACCCTCTCAACTTATTATTGGTCATGCTTTTTTGGGGTGAAGCCTCTTTTCTTTCATTAGAGTCCTTAGCAAGAGACAATTTGTAACTTAGATTCAAGGAGACTTCCAGTAGAAGGACGAAAAATCTTCTCTGATCTTGGGTGTGAACAAGGTGCCAAGCAGTAATGTCAATCTCTGAAGGTTGGATTCCTCGAAGAGTTGAATTTAATCACTGCTTGTCAGGGAGAGTGATGAATTAGCTGTTCCACTTGTTCTTCAGCAAGATTTCCAACCTTTAGATCATTGACAGTTGGTGATGAACAGCGGATGAGTCATAAAAAGCAGTCATCCACCTAACAATAGGTTTTACCCTTTGAAGATGGCGATCATTCGTAGTGCACATTAATAGAGTTGGACATATGCTATGCAGCGATGAGATGATAGTTTATTATGAAATTTTTGATTTTTTGTGGAAACGAAAGATATAATCTGTGAATGAACCGTGTTATGTAGTTGGGATGGAGATTGATTAAGGTTTTATTTTGTTCAATAAGATGTGATAATGAAACATTTTCCCCGACATGAAGTTGGTGTGATCCTTAAAATTAGCTCAAGTATCATAAGTCATGACCATTGTTCTCATGTCAAACAATGTTAAAAGATAATTGATGTTGAGAATTTTCAACTACTGCAATGGAAGTTCTCAAGAAATATATCTCGAGGACTCTTAAGAACTTTTCATGAAGCTTCCTCTTGAGATTTTAGTGTCACTTGGGCAATGTTTGCATTATAAATCTTTTTGGGAGAACCATGAATATTAATTTTTATGGCATTGATGACTCAGAGGCATTACAATGCCTTGAAAGAAGATGTTGGACGCCATAAAATGAATTGGATATGCATTTTAATGAATATATTGATCTTCAAATTTAATGGATGATTGTTTTTAATGTTAGATCTACTCTGATTTTTATTATATATTTAGTTTATTGTTATTTGGTTTTTTTTTTTTTTAACTCGGAGTCGCCAGCTTTTCAATTTATGTGTCATCGTCATATGCTTCTCTTTTCCAAATAAATTTCTCTATTGAATCATGTAAATGATATGAAGATGAGAGAAATTGGAAAAGACGAAATATACGACACAGATAGACAAACAAATTAAAAAAAAAACATGGAGAGCTTATGTAAAGGTAATCCTCATGTGATTGTTCGAGAATAACCTCCGAACAAGATTGGTTCGAAATACCTTGAAATACGGTATCCACGAAAATAATTCATGCATAAGTCCCCCATAACCAGAGAACCGAAAAGATTATTTTTGTTTCGGGGTCAAGAGCACTCCTAAAAGAACGTATCCCTTTGGTTAATTACATATTGAGGAATACCCAAGAATACTCTCGATAAAAGATGCTTGCTTACATTATTATAACTGGTAAATAGGTCACCAAAATGATTATTATTTCACAAGAACATTCCCGATGTTTTCAAATCTTTCGCTAAACCACAAATCAGAGAATGAGTCTCATACATCCCAAATGAGTAGCAGCTTATTGGCGATCGGGCCTATGAAATAATCAGGTCGATTCATAGGTGCACGCTATGCTTTCAAGGCCAAACTAGGTTATAAGGGTAGAGGTTGAACCATCATATCCCAAACGGGCATCGACCTATTCGCAATTGGGGATAACAAGAATACATCAACAACGTGTCAAACGGATGACAGGGCTCAAAGGGGCTCAACAACGGAGGGGTAGAGTAATTCTAAACAGATATAGATAGCCTAGTCAGGATACCACATATCCATCACCCCAAGCTATTAGGACTCTAAGTTAATCTGGTCGTGAAGGTAGTCGACCCAACACAACTTGACTCCTTTTCAGCAATCTGTGAATTGTGTCGTCCAAGGAGATCTCGATAGCCCTAAGGTCAAAGGAAAAATACTCTAATCCTATAGCCTATGCAGGTAAAGCTCATGTTGAAAACACTCTCATCAAATGACTTACTCCTCGTTTAGGTTGACAACTATCTATATAGAAATCTATGCTGGGTCGGTCGGGTTGAAGATGCACGAGGTTTCTCCTTCGGGCATGTAATATGATACAATTATATAATCATAATTGTGGGGGCCCTATTAAGTATGATGAGGTGTAAAGTCATGCATACGAACCATTTTAAAACTGACATGAAGTCTATGCAGAAAAGTAAAATACAGATTTTAAAAGTCCTGAATATTTTAATTCTAAATTTTAGTTAATCTTAATGTTTTATTATTAAGATTTTGTAGAAGTTTAAAATTTTAGGGCCTGAATGAGCCTAGGTGATTCACACGATTCCCAGACAAAACACAAGCCAATAAAGGGCGAAGCCAATCCAAGCATACAAGCATGTAAGAAAGTAGGAAAAACAAACCAAATATGAAATAATAAATGGACGGTGTCGCTAGGTAGACAACATATTCCAGAAAACACTCTCATCAAATGACTTACTCCTCATTAAATACAGACCTGTAACATACCATACGACAAGTTAGATCCTCTGGATCCTTAACACGGTTATACCTGTGTTAATCCTGATGCTTTAACTCGTACTACTTTCTAAGATCTACCAGGTGAATAATGCTCGTTAAAGCATCACGATCGACATAAGATCACTCACCTATAGAGTGACTCGCTACTAGAGCATGCAAACAAATGAAAAGCATCACACAAGGTTCAGCACCGTGATTACTCAACTAGGTTATGAGCAAACACAATGGAAGATCTTCAAGTAACATGCAAATGATAGAACTCAAATGTATACATGTCGCATACTCAACGGGTTCAGAGGCTCTAAGCATGATCCAAATGGAGTGAACAAAGTGCAAAGCTTGTGGCAACCAAATGGTGCCACTAGAGGTGAAGGGTGCGTCCTCCTTTAGGGAAATTCACACACCACAGACTAGTATAGCTAGCTG
>JXCR01036325.1:5550-20333 GCA_002079205.1 Phalaenopsis hybrid cultivar
CACTCTTCTGGAGGTCTCTGAAATCCTAGAGCTAATCTTTCCTGAATGATTAAAAAGACAATCTATTAGTCATAACATAAGGTAAAATTACTAAAAGAAGTAATTAATTACAGTTTTTAGCAGGCGTCAGGTCTTAGAGAATTCAACATACCAACCAAAAAATCTGTCACTACAAAAAGACAATATACCTTGTAGGGGAGGTTGTAGTCCACAGTGACAACACTCTTCTGGAGGTCTCTGAAATCCTAGAGCTAATCTTTCCTGAATGATTAAAAAGACAATCTATTAGTCATAACATAAGGTAAAATTACTAAAAGAAGTAATTAATTACAGTTTTTAGCAGGCGTCAGGTCTTAGAGAATTCAACATACCAACCAAAAAATCTGTCACTACAAAAAGACAGTATACCTTGTATAAACATGAGTTCTCGGTTGTCTTTAACCAACGTAAAACCAACCTCCGGTGTGTCACATGTGCATATCACAAAAAAAAGTTATCCTAAAGAATCTCATAAACCAATGCACCGAGAAGAAGAGAGGGACTTGATTGCCTTCATTAGGATGTTACATGTAACGCTAACCAACAACGCTCAAGAGACCATCTAGAAGAATTCATAAAGGTCAAACGTCTCCTCACTGAGATCTCATACCCACCAAAAAAAAAAAAAGTGAAATGTAAAATGGAAAAATATAGCCCGTAGAAATAGTGTGAAAGTTCAAATCATACATATAAAATGTAAAGCACAAATTACTTTAAATAAAATAAATATATTACTAAATGTTCAATACACAATACCGAATGAATTACAAATACTCTTATGAGCCTCCTACTAATGCATCCGTAATTTGTTTCCTTAACTCCGCCATTTTGCTTTCTCCTTCGTACAGATAGTGGAAGGATCATTCTCAACTTGTGATAGAGAATGACCAACGTGGTACTCAAATGCCTCGGGTGGCACATGCTCTCAATGCTTGTCAGCCCTACGAAAGTCAATGTCGCTACAGGAAGGATGCCGACGAATATAATTGTTTAGAGTCATCGTTGCAATCACCCCAAGCCACCCACATCCACCATAACCCCAAGCCACAACCATCATAAACCTAAGCTATAGCCACCAATAACCCCAAACTACAACCACTAATATCCCCAAACCACATCCACCTAAACCCCAAGCTACAACCACCATAATCCCATGATACACCCATCAATAACCCCAAGCCACAATCACAATAGCCCCAAGCTACATTCACCATAATTTCAAGATCTAGCCACTATTACTCCAAGGTACACCCACCGATAACCCTAAATCACAACCATCGATAACCTCAAGCCACATCCACCATACCCCTAAGCTACAACTGCCATAACCCCAAGATACACCCACCAATAACCCCAAGCCACATCCACCATAACCCGAAGCTCCAACCACCATAACACCAAGATACACCCACCAATAACCACAAGCCACAACCATCAATAACCCCAAGCCGCATGCTTCCACCATAACCCTAAACTACAACCAACATAACCCCAAAATACACCCACCAATAACCCCAAGCCACCTGCATCATAACCCCAACCTACAGCTATCATAACCCCAATCTACAGCTACCATAACCCCAAGATACACCCCCCAATAACCACAAGTTTCAGCCACCAATAAACCAAACCACAAAAACCAATAACACCAAGCCACAACCACCATATGCCCCAAGCTACACCCACCATAACCCCAAGATACACTCACCAACAACCCCAAAATACACCCACCATAACCCCAAGATACACCCACCAATAACCCCAAGATACATCTATCAATAACCCGAAGCCACAACCACCAATAATCCTAAGTCACATGAAGCTGTTGGTACTGCAAGAAGCCACCAGCAAAGGACAAACATATGCACCAACTCACAACCACCTTCTCACCAGCAAGGTAGAAACATATGCCCCAACTCACAGCCATCATCACAACAACAAAACACAACCATATGCCCCGACCCACAGGCACCATCTCATAAGCAAACCACAAGCTATGCCCCAACCCACAACCACCATCACATCAACAAAGCACAACCAAAAATCCCCCAACCCACAACCACTAGCTCATCATCAGCATACCATGAACATGTACTCCAATAGCGTAAAAAGAAAATTAGCATTCACATACATACCACTGAATTCATATGTATTTACATATCCAACATCTAAACATTACTTATAACATGTATACCAAACAAAATCCTTCATCTCATAAAAAAAACACCATAAAAACGACTCAAAGGAAAAGATATGGAGTTGTATGTAACTTGCGGTTATTGGTGGATGTGGCTTGCGGTTATTGGTATACCTACCAAAACCTTCCACCAAAATTCTAGTTTAAACCCAAAGAGTGCATCAATAACTACTCAAGAATGAAGTCCTATGTATTTAGCCTTCCATAAAAATGACAAAAAACTATCAACTACTCGAGCATCATTCCAACATAAAAAAAAAATGGCAACAAACTACACAAGAATCGAGTGGTATGTATGTAAACTTCCATAAAAAAGCGCAGTTTAGGTGGAAGATATGTAACTCCAACAGGATAGAGTGGTATGTATTGATGCTTACCAGAATGGAACAGAGACGGGAAGAACCGGGAGATAGATCGCAGATGCCAAGAAGGAGACGAGGAAGCAAGAAGAGAAGATGAAGCGAGAGATCGCAGAGGGCAAGAGCTTGTAGACAAACAGATACGAACATGCACTAAGGCACAGGGGCGTTCGGAAAAATGGAGGGCAACGCTGTATTTGGTAAGTAGAAACCACTAGCCGCGGGATCAAACCCTTGCCCCGCGTTTTAGGAAAAACACGGCTCGCTGCAGCAAAAACTTCGCCTCAAACACTTCAAAATCGCGGCAAGAGGCCATTTTGGCAAAAACTTTGGCCCAAACGGGGTCTTAGCCTTCTTTGGACACCACTTGACTAGGGTCATATTAAAACTAAATCTATAAATAGGTCTCTTTCTAATCGACACTCACTATGAAATCTATTCACAAAATGAATAGAGATTAGTATAGGCCAATTCAAAATAACCTTGATTTTTTCAACATAAAAAAAAAAAAATCACAATAAATGATAAATTTCAAGGATATCATTGAAAATGTCATAAATGAACACTTCTTCACGTGGACATAATGTCTCAAATATAAGAATATCATCAAGTACACAACCAACAACTTTGTAATAAATGATCGTAATATGTGCATCATCATGTTTTGAAAGTGAACTCAGTTGGAAACCATATTACTATTAGGGAAGTGACCTTATGGTTGGTTTACTCAATGTGGTCAAGGCAACCTAGGCAATAAATAGGGTTTTGTAAAATTCTTGTTCTAATACTTGTTGGCTAATGACTTGGAGGGATTTTCTTTTATCTTTGTAAAATAGTCTTTTATCTTGGTAAAAGAGTCTTATGGTTGTCGTGCAGCGAGGGTTTTACATTTTATATCCTCCCTAAAATTCTTCTGGATACCTCTGTGGATTTCTAATAAATTGCATCGTGTCCTGTCCCCTCATGCAAGCTTCTGACTATTGTCTCTTTGGTGGCATGGCTAGGGTTTGGATTTGGGTAGGTGGAAGAGGGTATACAGGGGATGTATAGGGTGGGGAAGAAAAATTTTAGGTAGCCGGTTTGGAAAATTAGCAAAGAGAAGAGTTTTGGGTGGAGATAGGGTTGAGTCATGGTGGATGCCAAACACCCTAGGAGGAATAGGGTTAGGCTAGGGAGGATACTAAATAATACCGTAGTTAACACAAATAATGATGGGAAATGCACTTTATTGCTAGAAATAAAATAGGGGTTAGAACACTCGCTTATAGAAATAGAAAATAACAACGATAACACAACACAACTGCCAAACCAGGGCTCAGGACGATTGTGGTGGTATGGCAGCGGTAGGTAGGGTTGTGAATTCAGCTCAAAGATCGTTAATCGCTCGGATTTGATTTGAATTTTGGGTTGGATCGAAATAAACAAGTCGAGCTATGTGCCAAAATTTTGGATCAAATTTTTTTTGAACCAATTTCGAGCGGACCCTAGCGCAATTCGCAATCGGATTGTTAACAACCCTAGTGATGTTAGGTTGTGAATTTAGAGAATTTAGCTCAAAGATTGTTAATTCCTTGAAAATTGATTTGAATTTTGGCTTAGATCAAGATCGGATTGAAATAAACGAGCCGAGTTGTAAGCCAAAATTTTGGTTTGAATTTTTCTCGAACTGACCCCGGCTGGCTCCAAATCGGATCATTAACAACCCTAGTGGTTGGCAGGCCGCAGCAAACTTGCGGCTGGCTTGCAGTAATGGGAGGAAGGCTGCTGGTCGGCGGCTGGACTGGCGGCAAGTGGGATCAGTAGGCAGGGCGGCAGCTGTGGGGATATGTGGGTTGGTGGCAAGGAGAGGAGCTGGAGAGAGGATTGTGGAGGATGGATAGGACGAGGATAATCATCACCTCGGATGAGATACGGATGAAGCAGCGCTCATTGTCAGATATAGCCCTGAATGGAAAAACTGGACGGCGACAGCTGCCTTCAAAGAAAACTGAATCAAAACCTCCTTCTAACATAATAGAAAAATAAATATAACCTAGGGTAACTTGGGATTGGTCTGACATTAATTGGCGGCAAGGTAGGGCCGGCCAGCTCCTTGGACCTTCCCACTTGAACTGGACGACAGGTTTAAGGTGAAAAGAAGCGCAGCACACTCAATTTCCTGCTGCAGGACCCACAGCAGTCCGGTCCAGCCTCCTGCAGCAGGGCTACATCCGCGTCAGGCAGAGGGATAAATAATGCTAACGAAAACTAAGAACTTATTTTGTTTCTCAGAGTTCCTTCTCCTAGGATTAGGAACTCACAATCAGGAGGCCATTCACTTCAGGTGGGAAGCACACAATGACAAAATAGAAGCAATGTGTTTTATCTCTTTCATAAGCAAGTGCTTTACATTTTAAGATGGACTTTATTCATACGAAAAAGGAAGAGTTGCCGAGATTTAAACCCACTATGAATTTTAATAACCTAATGGTTCATTGCAGTCAATGACAAATAAATGATCCAACAAACATAGGACAAAATACAATATCGTAGTCCTAAATATCACAAGGGTCCATCAAAATAGAACTATTTAAAAAGAAGTAAATACAATCTGACATGTTTTAGGTCATGAGGATAAATTAAAAAAAAATTATGGTGTGAGAACTGGATTCTAGAATAAGAATGATCATGATAATTAAGATGTCCAGTATTTACCCATCGGTCTAGATCTTCTAGTTGGGCAGGTAATTCCAAATGTGCAGTCTTCTGCCTAACTGCAGACGATGTAGACCTTATATCTCATAAGGTCTTATTTAAAAATAGAGGGGGCATTTACATACATGCCACACAATTCTTACGAATTTGCATATCCCCTCCCCACAAAAGAAAGAGAAAAAAGTGACTCATGATTTTTTCATATTTACATTCTCTTTCATGAACTGGAATTGCCAGCCACACTTGGTGATGTATTAAACCATGAAATGCAGGGTTCAAGGGGATACCAGCTCAAAGATCCCTCTTTTGCAATAAAGACTCCCACACCCATGCAAAAGGAACCAGCTAACCGGTTCAAGCCGCTTCAAGCTTCTGGTTTTACTAAACCTATAGATCCAGTTGAGGAAGCTGCGACTACTGCTGCATACAAAATAGCTGACGCAGAAGCCAAAGCATTTCTGGCTTCTGAAGCAGTTAAGGAGGCAGAAAAGATTTCAAAAATGGCAGAGGAGACGGATTCATTGCTTATGTTGGCAAAGGAAATATTTGAAAGATGTAAGCTCAGTGCCTGTTTCATTATTTTGAGTTCAAGGAATAATATATGCAACTCATTTTGGGATCCACTTACGGACCACACTATCCCTTCCGATGTACTTATATATCTAACATCTGAACTTTAATTTTTATATTAATCAAACACTAAAATTTTTTATATTTAAAATGTATAGGCAAAGTGTTATAAATGTAAAAATGATAGTTTAGGGGCTAGCAGTATAAATGCATAAGAGTTATGTGGTATTTATGTAAATCCTCCATTTTGTTTACTTGTTATTCTCATATCTTTTGTCAAAAATTGCAGGTATGCGCGGTGAAATAGTGACCATGGCTTAGCCTGGCGGTACCATAAGATATGCCTGCTTGTTGAGAGGTTATCTTTTGTTGTAAATTTAGAATCTTCCTTATTTTGAACTTTGAATCTGGTCATTTGCACAAATTCATGTTATTTGCTCTTTAGCCTATTAGAAAAAAAAATGAAATAACTAAACTAATGCGCATTATTAGTAGAATGTTTATATGGCTTAAAATAAAAATTTTATTTAATTGATTTGAATTGAAGGATATTTGATCTGGTTTAAGTTTTAATTCAACCAGCATGGATTGTAGAGAAACTTGTCAATGCAAAAGTATAAAGGATAGAGGATTAAAAAATGGTGCTTGTTTGTATTTAAAAAATGGTAGCTCGGGTTTTGAGTAGTTTTTATTAGGTTTTTTAGGTGGCTAAATAATGACATTTATTAATTCCTCTCCAACTTAATAGCTGCGTATAAATAATTATACGAATATATTTATATATTTTGTCATGTATATTATACAATTTATTATTTTAAGCAGATTGTGTATTTGTGAACAGTTGCTGGGAGAGCTTAAAAATATGCTCTTTCATTTGTTTAATAAATATAGAATTATTGCACTTGAGCTAGCTCACCCTATACATAATATCTGTTTCATTATTTTTAAGGAAATGATAAATGAGCATGCAAGAAAATATCACCATTATTATTATTGTTATTATCATCTTTATTTTTGTTGTTGTTGTGTAAACGTAAAAGCAGCCATTTCTCTTTTGATTAGACAACAGTACCAATCTTAAGATCTTCAACTAGTGAAGTCTTTGGTCATAGATAAATCTAGATTAAAATGCTTGATTAAATTAAGTACGTGTAATAAAATAAATGCATGAGACAAAATTATGAATTTATTATATAAAGATTTATAAACTGACAGTCGCACTCAAGTACAGACTGATGTCTCATCTAAAAGTGGACCAGACAAAGGTCTAGCTCCACCGACAATCGAACTGCGTTAACACAAAGTTCACCCAAGGGTAACCAAGGACCGGCTTTCAAAAAAGCCGACTAGCCATATGAAGTTGGTTAGCCACCCGTCCAAAAGTCGACCGACAACTTTTGACCAAGAACCGTCTGAGGCTTGTTCAAATGATAGAGTCAGAGAACGGCAAAGCCTTGGGGTATAATTCTTAGAATGAACTGTACAACCCTCCTTAAAGTAGGGTTAGAAATGTAATTTTCCTTCGTTGCTTTTCCTCTTCGATAAATATAAGGGTCTTTTCCTGTAATAATACTTTTGGCCTCTTCCTTCTCTCATGTAAGAATGGACTTTTGGCCTCTCTTTCCTCTCATGTAAGAAGGGACTTTAGCATCCTTCCTCACTTCATATACAAAGGATACTACATTATATGAAAAGAGCCACAAGAGCTCGGGAATATCCATTTTACCCCGTAGGGGCAAATCACTGTGCAGCAGTTCGGTGGTATGTAAGTAAATGACCCGTTTATTGAAAAGCTAACTTATATTTAAGGCCAGTATTTTGAGATTAGGTGACTATGAATGTTATTGGAGGCAACACAATTTATCCATTTGGAATAATGTTGCCTGAATTAATCCTCGTAAATGCACTATATATATATATATATATNACACTTCAAATTGAAGTTAAATAATTTTAAAAATATAGATGACTTAGAGATATTATATGATTGATAATATCAAGAAACTTCATCAGTAGACTTCATGAAATTGCAATAAAATTTTGTTATATTGTACAAAAAAAAAATGTGTCGGCTTGAATCTTGAAGCAATCTAGACTGAAGAAGATATGACGACAAACCCTTTAACGAAAGGCCAGGAGACCTCACGAATCTTATCAACTGGTCGTCCAGAGTTGAGTAACCGTTCCACTCAAGGATTGATAAACTGACAGTCGCACTTAAGTACAGACCGATGTCTCATCTAAAAGTCGACCAGACAAAGGTCTAGCTCCACCGACAATCGAACTGCGTTAACACAAAGTTCCCCCAAGGGTAACCAAGGACCGACTTTCAAAAAAGCCGACTAGCCATATGAAGTTGGTCAGCTACTCGTCCAAAAGTCGATCGACAACTCTTGACCAAGAACCGACCGAGGCTAGTTCAAATGATATAGCCAGAGAACGGCAAAACCTTGAGGTATAATTTCTAGTATGAACTGTACAACCCTCTTTAAAGTAGGGTTAGAAATGTAATTTTCCTTCATTGCTTTTCCTCTTCCATAAATATAAGGGTCTTTTCCTGTAATGATACTTTTGGCCTCTTCCTTCTCTCATGTAAGAATGGACTTTTGGCCTCTCTTTCCTCTCATGTAAGAAGGGACTTTAGCATCCTTCCTCACTTCATATACAAAGGATACTACATTATATGAAAAGAGCCACAAGAGCTCGGGAATATCCATTTTACCCCATAGGGGCAAATCACCGTGCACTCTTCTCTCTCTCTCTTCTCTCTTGATTCATACGCTCTCATCCCTTGGGAATGCCTCTTAAACAAATCTGGATCAACATGTGCTTTAAATAAGCATTGGTGGAAATTTCAAACACGAGTTATAAATAATTCATTTTATTATTCAGATTACACAACAAAAAACATATGTTCTAATAAGAAACAAACATAAGAGAGATGATAAATAATTAAGGGGAAAAATTAGAAAACCAAAATTATTATTACCATAAATATTTTTTAAATAATTAAGAAATCATGCATCACCCAATAGAAACAAACTCCAAATAATTAAATTAGGTTATGAATCATGTGCATTGACAATTTAACTTGTGTAGTAAGAAAAAGTAAGAGAGATTTAGATACAATCACAAAATATTTTTTATTTACATATCTCAAACCTAGAACTTGATATTTACATTTATAATACTCAAATTTGTAATACAATATCAAACAATTCATTATTATTAATTTTTTTAAAAATCCAAATTCACCTCTTACACATAATTATTTATGTGATTATCCAAAAGTTTACAACTTTAAATATTAAACTATTGATATTGGATATTTAAATGCATAAAAATAAAAATGAAATATACCAATTAAGACATTTGAAAAAAAATCATTTTTTAAGCAAAAAGAAAAAAAAAAAGAAAAGGTACTATAACCATACATATAGCACTTTTAAAATTTTAAACTATTTTATAATTGAGATAAGGTTATCCCTTGTATTGTTGACGCAACCTCATACCATAAAGATTAATGACAAGGGTTGAAGTTAAAGAATATTTTTAATTTGCACACTTCCCTCTCTGCGTGGAATTTCAACATGAGGTTATCCCTTGTATTGTTGAGATTTCATCATCCTATTGGAAAAAAAAGCAATAGCAGCTCCTCTTGCTTGAGGATGATAAAGGCCTCCCTCACAAGCACTTGAAAACTCTGCTTATTGGCAAACCCTTTACCATCTCTCTCTTCTTCTCACCATTTCCTCTTTATCTCTTACTTTTTTTGCTTCTTAGTGTGAAAGAATAAGCCCCTTCCATAAAGCTATATTTATAATGGCAATAAGATAACATAAATCAATCACAACTCAATTTAAAAAATTGCGAGATCTATAGACCCCTCCCCCTCTCAAAGATTACTAAAACTTCATAGTTGCCTCATAGCCTAAAAATAGGCATCATATGATCTCTCTAGAATAAAATTTAGTAAGAGATTTGTGTTCTTGAAAAAATCAAATGTGGGGAATTTTGGTATCACACATTTAATGGTATCCTATTAGAAATGGAAATTTCTAGCAATGTTGGCTTAATGGGATATATACAAATATCTTTTAATGTGGCACCATAATATCATCATTTGTAGGGGTTATGGCTTATTTGTGACACCAACTTTTGAGAGTATATTCACAAATTTTTTTAATTATTCAATTTTGTTTGGATGTAAAAGTAGTATCTCTTAGCAAATTTAAAATGAAATAGACGTTAGTTGTTAATGAAATATCTTGAAGCAAAACTGTGGAAGACGGCATTTATTAATAAATGAATTGCACTTTGGCTATCATTGAGAGTATAACATCCTCTAGCTTGTTTAATTGTTATGTATTCTATTTTTAGCCTATAATTGTAATTCAACTATTCTAAATTATGGCGATGATTTATTTTTACCTTTCACATAATATAAGATCCAGTTTATGATCTCCTATTATTCTTTTAACAAATTTAAAATTTATGTGTTGATTAATTCTACTACTCTTACAAATTTTTATATAATGTAGATCAATGAATGAAGCATAAGGAACTTCGATCCAATGCTCCTTTTTTTCTTTATGATGTAGCATTTTCCTTCAGAAAAATTGAACTGGATCATGTGTGACTTATTTATAATATTTACTTTAATCAAATTAGACATGTTTAACTCCTTTCAGTATATCATAATTGTAATAGAACTTGAGTTTGGGTTTAGAATTGTTTTAAGGTAAACTTTGAAGGGAAGACGTTCCTAAGAAATTTCTCGTTCCCATCTAGTGTTCCATTGGAGGGGTTTATTATCTACCGAGCGATTTCACATTCCAGTCTATGGTTGAGGAGAAAGATATCGGACCATACATTTCTTTGATCCCGTCCGAGCATTTTTGGGTCTTCCGCTTTCTTCTCTCTAATCTTGGTGATTTAATACTCCTTGTCATCTTACTTAGGGTCCACATACATCATTGTGGGTTTCTTTTCTTTTGACGGTGTTGTCTTGTGGAGCGCCGTTATTCATCACCGATGATGTGGAAGTTTCCCATTTTTTGAACAATTTTTTCTCTTCTCAGCCTTTCTTGGAGCGATATTTTTTAGGGTTCTTGTAGCTCTCTTGCTACGATTGTTTATTTATTTTCTCTGATCTTTCAAGTTATGATTCAGGTTGATGTTCTTTTTGTTCGTTGTGTTCTTTGATGGCAGAGTCTTCCATTTGGTCGTCGTTTGTTGAGGCATTGGCAGGTAAACTTATTGTTAGTTCTATGGATTCTAATAACTGCTTGTTTCATGTTAATTTTAAGGAACAAATGGTAAATTGCTCATCTATCCATTGAAAAAAGCTATGAGAAAGAATGGGAAGCTGACATTTTTTTATCAAGAAAAATAGTCAGTTGTTCTTATTGAGCCTTTTAAATTAAAATTAGTTGTAAAATTACTTTTTCTTATCCTAGAATGGAAATTTTTAGGAAGTATTTTGCAGATTTGAGACTCCTTGGCAGGTGGAGTGTGGGCTTGATTGATGGTTGGCCGCTTATGATCCGATTGGAACAGGAAGTGGACTATACTTCTTTGTTTGCCAACAAGGTGCTTCAAATTGAGAGGGTGAACAAGAAGATTCCTAAATAATCTACAGGATTTAATCCTAAAAAAGGACATTTGAAACTTCATCTCTTTAATATGAAAGTTCTTTATTCTTTAGGGGCTATTTACGAATCTCTTATGAAGGTTGATTTGGAACCTCTCAATTGCTCGAGACCATATGTTGCTTAGGTGATGGTTGAAAGGGATGTTACAACTCCATTTTGTGACACTGTGTGGATAGGGGATGCTAATTTGAGATATTGGCAAAATATTGAGATGGGGTATATTCCTCCTTACCGCGGTAACTGTCATATGTTTGGTAATTGTCTTGCTAATTGTTATATAACTCATCCATATTTGAAAGAAGGTATTCAGAGAAGGGTTGATAACAAAAACTTAAACAAAGAAAGTGATAGGGTGGTGGTGATTCTGTGGGTGGGGGAATTCTTCAGGAGGAACCATGTAGGTTTAATCACTTTGAGTTATTATTAGAAAGGATGGTGGTTTGGAGCCTATTTTGGTTGAACCCTTAGTTATAACTAATCTTTCTAAATAGAATCTTATTTTAGAAGTAGTTAATGATAATATTGAGAAGGAATTGAGGGAGGAGCATGGGCGAGCTAGTTTTCTTGTGGGTGAGTGACACACTTAAAAAATGACTACTTTTGAATTATATGTTTCGCTCATTTTTAATGATATTACACTTAATTTTGTATATTTTTGGTTCTAGGTACAAGAAATGGGCTTTTGGAGAAAATGAAGTAAAAACGGTACAATTTGGAGCCAAAACGAGCAAGGAAGAAAATTCTGACCTGTCTATGCTTAATTTATTTTACATTTATCACATATTTTGAATGAAATTATACTTTAAAGAAAGGTTATTTTCATGCTTATTTTGTAGGTATAATAAATTTGATTGAAACATAACTAAAACGAGCAAAATTAAGCTGAAATGTAGTGAAACGAGGCAAAACGGTGGAGCTGCATGCAAGGTGCGCCTAGGCTCCCAAAGCTAGCGCCTAGGCTCCATAAAAAGTTACGGGACGGATTTTTGACAATTTTGGTCTATTCTAGGATGTTCTGGAAGATTCCAAACAACTTGTACGCCCCATGGAGTGGTTCAATGAATCTAAACACTTGAAAAAGCTTTTTGATGAAGTGGCGTGTCTCTTGGAGTGAAGGGGTGTGTCTCTTAGAATGGAGAGGTGTTTTGTGTCTCTTTAAAAAGAGGGGCTTGGTGATACACCAAAATAAAGTGCAATTTTATGTATTCATTTTATGCTTAAATTTGATGATATTTCACTTTAAAGAAGGGTATTTTCATATTTTGTTGTAGGTATATCAATTTTAGGCAATTAAAGCAAAATGAAGCAAAAAGGAAGAAATTTGGACTCAAAACGAAGCATTTCAACATCCTGGCGCTAGAGGTAATATTTTCTAGAGAGCTTGCGCCAGAGGTGCCAATTTACAGAGAAGTAATGACAGAAGTGCCATATTTGGCGCCAGAATCCAGAACAGTGCAGACTTCAGTAGACTGGTGCCAGAGACAAAAGAAGACAGATTAAGGCGGTTAATGACTATTTTTGAGCATTTTTTGAAGGCTCCAATCAATTCAAACACCCCATGGAGTGATTAATGCATCTAGACACTTTGAAGAGGCTCTTGAATGAAATGACTTGTCTCTTGGTGTGAAGAGGTGTGCCTTTTGGGAAAAAAGGAGGGAATTTTGAATTCTCTTGAAATGAAGGCTAGCCCAAATTAAGAAAGCGAAGAGTCTAGAGAAGAAGAGAGGAGGGCGACAGGGTTTAAAGAGAGAGGTTGGTGTGAGAGAGAAGTCTTGGAAGAAGAGATGATTTTCTTCTAGAGTTGTAAGAGGAGAGGGAATGTGAGAGATTTCTTCTTTATCAGAATTCTAAGAGAGAATTGAGTGTGATTGTAAAGAGAGAAAATGCTTAAAAAAACTTCAAAGGATTTGCTTGAGAAGAAGTGATAGATAAGTTGTGCTCTTTCCTTTCTTTGTTTTGTAAACTTGTTTTTTATATATAAAATCTTTTTTTGTCATATCTTTCTCATGAATTATGAGTAGTCTTCTTTATCTTTCTCCATACAATGAGATATGATTTTGTGAAGAATTAATTTTGTTATATAAGGTTTTAAATGTCAATAAATTGTGATGATTCAAACTCTGATATTCATTTACTTTTCTATTTGGCCAATTGAAATGTTAAAATTTGTTGAGAAACATAAGATCCGAAAGGGCTATGATTTCCACAACAAGGTAAGATTCACATTCAATTTCATGGGCGAGAATGTAGTCCATGGGGTTACATGCAAATAAATAAGGAAATATACTTAAATGAGCGCAAAATTAGAAATTTTAAGGTGACAGATTGACATCGACTTTATACATGCAATAAAATATAAGATAAATTTGGACGTATTAAATATTCAATAATTGTAAAATCACACTTATCAACACAAGTATACGTATCGCTCAAGTAGTATAGGGCTCTAATGGAGTCCTAGATATCGATCCCACAGGGAGTAGTTTAGAATTATGGACTAAGACTTTAGAAAAGCAATACTTTAATCACAACAACGACGTTCAATTTGCTTATCTGTCACTAATAGGCAATTGAAATAAATAGATAATTTTAATAATTAATAAATAACTAATGATATTAAGTAGAGTTTAATTGTGATATTTAATATATAAGAAAGCATCATTCTCTTTGTCAAGAAATTATAGTGAATGGATAAAATAAATTAGTTCAATTTATATTATGTCAAATAGGAGCATACCTATTCTTTACCCTTTGGTCCAGGGCATAGTGAATTAGTTCAAATTATATTATGTCAAATAGGAGCATACCTATTCTTTACCCTTTGGTCCAGGCATAAAGAACATATTGTGCCAAATAGGAGCATACCTATTCTTTACCCTTTGGTCCAGGCATAAAGAACATTGACTTCAAATAGGAGCATACCTATTTTTTACCCTTTGGTCCAGGCATAAAGAACATTGACTAATCCTACACTTGTTTACTGAATTTGCGGCTAGGCTGGGAGGATACCGGCTCTCACTTTGGAGCTCCCACAGTAGGAGCATACCTATTCTTTACCCTTTGGTCCAGGCATAAAGAACATTGACTAATCCTACGCATGTTTACTGAATCCATGGCTAGGCTGGGAGGATACCGGCTCTCACTTCGGAGCTCCCACGTTCCATTTACTGAATTTGTGGCTAGGCTGGGAGGATACCGGCTCTCACTTCGGAGCTCCCACATTCGCCTCACCTGAGGGCTAACATCTACACTTCAGCACCCAAACGATAG
>JXCR01036325.1:20902-35592 GCA_002079205.1 Phalaenopsis hybrid cultivar
AGGGCGCCGTCGGCGGGCTTCTGAAGAATTTTTTCCTTTAGTCTCAGGAAAAACTCACCGTCGGCGGGGTCGAGGGCGTCGTCGGCGGCCTACTTCAAATCTCCACATTTTGGTCCTTTTCTGCTCCAAATTCGCTCCTTTTTGCATCTTTTTGCTCCAATGACCCTATTTCATCATTCCTGTAACAAAACATCAAAAATACCTTTCTTTAAAGTACAATATCATTAAAAATAATATAAAATATGTATGAAAATCTCAATATGTTTTCCTTTGGTCAAAATCCCCCAAACTTAACTAGTACTTGTCCTCAAGTAATTTTTAGTACTATTTAAAAGTTATGATCAACTGCAGTAAAGTTTTAATTCAAAAATACTATACGTTTGGCTTAAATAAATATCATAGTGAGATTTTCAGATAAAATTCAAGTAATTGAATTAACTCTGTAGCCACAAGATTATCTAGTCATCAAGTTTAAGAGTTCTAGTCTTCTATTTATTTCAAGAATGACTATATGTTGTAATATTAAGTCACTTAGAATATTCATGAGATAAGAACTTCATGAGAACTCCACTAGTAAAAGATCTAATTCCATAAATATAAGTTCAAGAATGTATTTAAGTTTTCTCTATAGGTAGGTCTAGTGAGGCCAATTTTTGATTAGGCATATCCTCAAGCTTCTCCTCACTTCCATAATTTTTTCTTTTTTTTTTCTTTTTCATTTGGATTGCTTTCAATCCTATATATATTTTTCTTTTCTTTTCAGCAGGGATTGTTTTCAATCTTTTCTTTTCCCTTTTTTAAGTGAGGATTACTATATCTGGATGGCATTTAATAATTTTGAACTTCACTTTTCTTTCCCTAAATTTGAAACTCAAAGTATTTCTTTACCTTATAAATATTTTATAGTTTTTACATCATTGAGCCCCAATCTTTTCTTCTCAAATGAATTTCCAGATTCTTAATACTTCAAAATATAGTTTCCTTTACTTTAAATAGTTAACTATAATCTTATTCTCTTATACTAAATATCTTAAGTTACAAAAATTAATTTTCATTACAAAAATATTTCTTTAAATCTACTATAATATTTAAATAGTTNGTGGAAAGAAAAACTATAAATATAAATCATACATTAGTATTGTAGGCATTTTCATCATTTTGAAATTTCTACAGGCCTTCTCAAATTTTTACTTCACCTGGTCTATAATATTAGGAGCTTTCTACACATATAAATCATTAGAGGAATTTCTAGGTAATGAAAATTTGAAATAAGTATAAAACTGAAACATTAAATAAGCACAATATTTCCTAACACAATCACAATACTAAACAATTAAAACTTAAAAATGCGAAATGAAAATCACATTGCAATCCACAATTCTACTTAATATCTATTGAACTACACATGCACATTTAACTACCACACAATTTTATAAAAATTAAAATTATCCAAGTACACAAAATGAAAATCTAAATACATAAACATCCATTTCTATTACAAAAATATTACATAAAATAAAAATACAAACATAAGTACATCAATTTCATTCTATATCAAAATCTCAAGCTATATCTTCATTGCCTTGATGAGCAGGTGGATTGGGTTGATACTGAGTATATTGGGGGCATTCAGGAAACATCACATCATGCTTTCCTTTGTAGTGTCGAGCCTGAGCTTCATAATAGGCTACCTCAAAATTTGAATGCCTCTGCAGGTACTCACTATCATAATCGTGAACGTTCTAAACCTCCAATCCTTTCACTTATTAATTCTATGCTCTTCTGTTACAAGGTCAACTCATTCATCAAATCAGAGAGGGTAGGGGAACTAGAAGGTAGAAGGTCATAACTTGTAGAGGGNTTATAGTTTCCTTTATTTTAAATAGTTAACTATAATCTTATTCTCTTATACTAAAATTTCTTAAGTTACAAAATTAATTTTCATTACAAAAATATTTCTTAAAATCTATTATAATATTTAAATAGTTACAAAAATATAGTTACCTAAATTAAATTCACTACATAAAAGCACATAAATAATTTTTGAAAATATTGAAATAGAGGACATCTAATAGTTAATCTTTTTCTTCCCTCTCCCAAACTTAAATTTTTAAATATGAAATAATACATGTGGAAAGAAAAATTATAAATATAAATCATACCTCAGTATTGTAGGCATTTTCATCATTTTAAAAATTTTGCAGGCCTTCTCAAATTTCTACTTCACCTGGTCTGTAATATTAGGAGCTTTCTACACATCTAAATCATTAGAGGAATTTATGGGTAATGAAATTTTGAAATAAGTATAAAACTAAAACATTAAATAAGCACAGCATTTAATAATACAAACACAATACTAAAAAATACAATTAAAATTAAAATGCGAAAATAAAAATCACATTACATTACAGTCCACGATACTACTCAATATCTATTAAACTACACATGCAAATTCAACTATAACACTAACTTTATAACAAAAATTAACAATCATCCAAGTACAATGAAATGATAAAAAATGAAAGTCCAAATACATAACATCCGTTTCTATTACAAAAAGATTACAGAAATAAAAGTACAACTATAAGTACATCAATTCATTCAATATCAAAATCTCAAGCTATATCTTCATCGCCTTGATCAACAGGTGGATCGGGATGATACTGAGTATACCGGGGGCACTCAGAAAAGTAACATTAGGCTCACCTCTGTAGTGTCAGGCCTGAGCTTCATAATAAGCAAGCTCAAAATTTGAATGCCTCTGAAGGTACTCACTATCGTAATCGTGTCGACGTCCTAAACCTCCAATGCTTTCATTTATCAATTCTATGCTCTTCTGCTGCAAGGTCAGCTCATTCATCAAATCAGAGAGGGTAGGAGAACTAGAAGGTGGAAGGTCATAACTTGTAGNCCGTTCTAACATCCAGGACCTCTCTAATTTTTGGCAAAAATCTTCTTTTAAAGTTGTGGATGAGCATTCCCAAGTGTTGCCTAAGCATCCCTTCAAAATTTGGCTTTATTCAAAGCCTGATTTGGCATAACCACCAACCTCGCCGTCGGTGGCCTCGAGGGTGCCGTCGGTGGACCTTCATAATGAATTAATTCTGGAGTCTTGGGAAAATCTCACCGTCAGTGGAGTCGATGGCGTTGTCGACGCCCTAGTTCAATTCTGCACATTTTGGTCCCTTTCGCTCCAAATTCTCTCTTTTTTGCATCTTTTTGCTCCAATGACCCTAATTCATCATTCCTGCAACAAAACATCAAAAATACCTTTCTTTAAAGTGCAATATCATCAAAAATAGTATAAATTAGGTATGAAAATCTCAACATATTTTCCTCTGGTCAAAAGCTCCCAAACTTAACTATTATGTGTCCTCAAGTAATTTTAGTACTACATAAAAGTTATGATCTATTATAGTAAAGTTTTAATTCAGAAAAGTTACAAGTTTAATTTAAATAAACATCATAGTGAGGTTTTGAGAAAAATTCAAGTAATTAAATTAACTCTGTAAGCCACAAGATTATCTAGTTATCAAGTTTAAGAGTTCTAGTCTTCTATTCATTTCAAGAATGACTACATGTTGCAATATTAAGTCACTTAAAATATTCAAAAGATAGGAACTTCATGAAAACTCTACTAGTAAAAGATCTATTATATAAATAAGTTTAGGATTGTAATTAGGTTTTCCCTTTAAGTAAGTCCAGTGAAGCCAATTTTTGATTAGGCATATCCTAAAGCTTCTCCTCACTTCCATAATTTTTTCTTTCTTTNTATTAAATTCACTACATGAAATCATATAAATAATTTTTAAAAATATTGAAATAGTGGACATCTAATAGTTAATCTTTTTCTTCCCTCCCCCAAACTTAAATTTTTAAATATGAAATAATACAGGTGGAAAGAAAAACTATAAATATAAATCATACCTCAGTATTGTAGGCATTTTTATCATTCTGAAATCTCTGCATGCTTTCTCAAATTTTTACTTCACCTGGTCTGTAATATTAGGAGCTTTCTACACATATAAATCATTAAATAATTTTTGGGAAATGAAATTTTGAAATAAGTATAAAACTGAAACATTAAATAAGCACAACGTAACACAAACACATTACTAACAAAACAATTAAAATTGTGAAATAAAATCACATTACAAAATAGTTCACAACACTACTCAACATCCATTAAACTACACATGCATATTTAACTATAAAACTAACTTTATAACAAAAATTAAAATCATTCAAGTATAACGAAATAATAAAAATGAAAGTCCAAATACACAAACATCCATTTCTATTACAAAAAGATTACATAAAATAANACTCTGACATGCATTTTGAGTTGCAGGTGATAAAACGAGAAGACTCGCCAGGTACACTTTTACAGTTTACAGTGTTTTACACTGTTTCTTGTACTTTCCTACAGCACTTTGATTTATGCTTGTATTTACATACCTGCATAGAAAATATAAAATTGCATAAATCACCCCCACAAGTATAAGACAACTCAAAACTTAATCACAAACATCACAAAAAATACAACTTCAACTAAATTAAAACGGCGGGAACCCTCGGAGGAGGTAACCTACGGTTGCTAACGAGTTTTCCCACGGTCTAAATGAAATCGGAGGAGGTAACCTACGGTTGCTAACGAGGCTTCCCACGGTCTAAATGAAATTATGGGGAGGAGGTAACCTACATTGCTAATGAAGTTTCCCACGGTCTAAATGAAATTATGGAACTCATTAAGTTGAGTTTAGTAACGAGGTCCCATGGTCTAAATGAAATTATGGAATTCATTAAGTTGAGTTTAGTAAATTCATTTGGATATTCCCACGGTCTAAATGAAATTATGGAACTCATTAAGTTGAGTTTAGTAAATTCATTTGGACTTTCCCACGGTCTAAATGAAATTATGAAACTCATTAAGTTGAGTTTAGTAAGTTCATTTGGGTTTTTCACGGTCTAAATGAAATTATGGAACTCATTAAGTTGAGTTTAGTAAGTTCATTTGGACTGTTCCCACGGTCTAAATGAAATTATGGAAACTCATTAGTTTGGTTTATGAGTCTTCCCACGGTCTAAATGAAATTATGGAACTCATTAAGTTGAGTTTAGTAAATTCATTTTGGAATAACATCTCTATTGGAAGATCGGGAACCCTCGGTGGAGGTAACCTACATTGCTAATGAAGTTTCCCACGGTCTAAATGAAATTATGGAACTCATTAAGTTGAGTTTAGTAACGAGGTCCTAAATGAAAATTATGGTCCTCGGAGGAGGTAACCTACGGTGAGGCTTCTCACGATTTAAAAAAATTATGGAACTCATTAAGTTGGGTTTGATAAGTTCATTTGGACTAAGTGAATCTCTAAATGGGAAGATCAGGAACCCCTCGGAGGAGGTAACCTACGGTTGCTAACGAGGCTTCCCACGGTCTAAATGAATGGAACTCATTAAGTTGAGTTTAGTAAATTCATTTGGACTAAGTGATTCCAATAGAAAATATTAGTGCCGGGACGACGAAACCGTGGGATCTTGACCGGTGTCACTTTAATAAACTTTAATATGAGGTGCCGGGACGATGGAACCGTGGGATCTTGACCGGTGTCGCTCTAATCAACTTTAATATGCCCTCGGAGGAGGTAACCTACGGTTGCTAACGAGTTTTCCCACGGTCTAAATGAAATTATAGAACTCATTAAGTTGAGTTTAGTAAATTCATTTGGACTAAGTGAATCCAATAGAAAATAGTGGGTGTCGGAACGAGGGTTTAGTAAGTTCATTTGGACTAAGTGAATCCAATAGAAAATAGTGATACCGGAACGAGGGAGCCGTAGGATCCTAACTGGTGTCGCTCTAATCAACTTTAATATGACCTCATAAAATTTAAAGATGCGTTTGATAAGTTCATTTGGACTAAGTGAATCCAATAGAAAATAGTGATGCCGGAACGAGGGATGGTGTCGCTCTAATCAACTTTAACATGCCTCCATAAAATTTAAAGAACTTCAATCATAAGGCCAGAACTCATTAAGTTGAGTTTAGTAAATTCATTTGGACTAAGTGAATCCAATCGAAAATAGTGGTCCTCGGAGGAGGTAACCTACGGTTGCTAACGAGGCTTCCCACGGTCTAAATGAAATTATGGTCCTCGGAGGAGGTAACCTACGGTGAGGCTTCTCACGATTTAAAGAAAATCGGGAACCCCTCGGAGGAGGTAACCTACGGTTGCTAACGAGGCTCCCATGGTCTAAATGAAATTATGGAATTCATTAAGTTGAGTTTAGTAAATTCATTTGGATATTCCCACGGTCTAAATGAAATTATGGAACTCATTAAGTTGAGTTTAGTAAATTCATTTGGACTTTCCCACGGTCTAAATGAAATTATGAAACTCATTAAGTTGAGTTTAGTAAGTTCATTTGGGTTTTTCCACGGTATAAATGAAATTATAGAACTCATTAAGTTGAGTTTAGTAAGTTCATTTGGACTAAACGGTCTAAATGAAATTATGGAAACTCATTAGTTTGGTTTATGAGTCTTCCCACGGTCTAAATGAAATTATGGAACTCATTAAGTTGAGTTTAGTAAATTCATTTTGGAATAACATCTCTATTGGAAGATCGGGAACCCTCGGTGGAGGTAACCTACATTGCTAATGAAGTTTCCCACGGTCTAAATGAAATTATGGAACTCATTAAGTTGAGTTTAGTAACGAGGTCTCACGGTCTAAATGAAATTATGAAACTCATTAAGTTGAGTTTAGTAAATTCATTTGGACCCACGGTCTAAATGAAATTATGGAATTCGATAAGTTGAGTTTAGTAAATTCATTTGAACTAAGTGATTCCAATAGAAAATAGTGGTGCCGGGACGATGGAACCATGGGATCTTGACCGGTGTCGCTTTAATCAAACTTAAAATGCCCATAATAAAATTTTGAGAACTTTAATCATAGGGTCACCTGATTTGACATGATAATCAAATGACCTAAAAAACTTGAACTCTGCTACAACGAGGAGCTTGGAGCTTATATGGTGGGCAGCCCGGCCATCTTCAACAACAAGAGGATCTACAATACAACATCCTTCTTTAGTTTTAAACAACAAATCCATTGGAATTCAAGGTTGTTTGCCTAGTGCAGCATAAATCCTCAAACATATTTTTAGGTCTTTGTACAACCATATTGTATAATATAAGCCGTAAACTTTTCTTAGGACTCCGAGGAAGTCGTTTGTCACGACTTAAATCCTCACATCTTCAAGGTTATTTGTGTTGATTGCNGGAAATTTAAGCATAGGGTCACCTGATTTGACATTATAACCTAATGACCTAGAAAACTTGAACTCTGCTACAACGAGGAACTTGGAGCTTACATGGTGGACAACCTGACCACCTTCAACAGCAAGAGGATCTACAACAACCCATCCTTCCTTAGGTTTGAACAACAAAGTCATAGGAATTCGAGGTTGTTTGCCTAGTGCAACATAAATCCTTAAGCACATCTTTTAGGCATTTGTATAATCTTGTTGTACAATCTAAGCCCTAACTCGCCTTAGGACTCTGAGGTAGTCGTTTGTCACGACTTAAATCCTCACATCTTCAAGGTTATTTGTGCTAATTGTTTCACACAAATGTAAATCCTAATAAATAAAAAATTGCAGGATGAAACATCTAAATGCTTCACACAAATGTAAATCCTAATAAATAAAAATTGCAGGATGAAACATCTAAATGATTTTCTAAATTGAAGCCACTTTCCGGGGTTGTCATTCGTCGTGACCTAAATCCTCACATCTTCAAGGTTATTTGTGCTGATTGCTTGGGGTTGTCATTCGTCATGACCTAAATCCTCACATCTTCAAGGTTATTTGTGCTGATTGTTTTACACAAATGTAAATCCTAATAAATAAAAATTGCAGGATGAAACATCTAAATGATTTCTCATAAAAAATGTAAATCTTAATAAATAAAAATTGCAGGATGTAACATCTAAATGATTTCTCTTGAATTGAAGCCAAATAATAGGATAGCTTGGGAAGTCACCGAAGTTCTCCTTCGGATTTGTGACATCCTCTAATGTTTCCTCCTTTGGACTCCAAAACAAAATGTTCCAAATTTGAACTAATCCCCTTTCACACTTCTTAGTCCGATATCTTTGAAATGTCCTTACCATTTGAACTCCTTGAAGATAATTTATCTTGACTGTTATCGAGAGTATTCTTAGGTAACTTTTGTTACCTAAGATGTAATTAATTATAGGGGCTTGCCCTTATAGGAAGCTTTTCCCGAACCCAGCATAATATAAACCTTAACTATAGGGGCTTGCCCTTATAGGAAGCTTTTCCCGAACCCAGCATAATATAAACCCTAATAATTCCTTATATTAAATAGGGGAATTTGTCGGCCAATACATTGGTTTCGCAAACCAAACGGATTTAACTATAGGGGCTTGCCCTTATAGGAAGCTTTTCCCGAACCCAGCATAATATAAACCCTAATAATTCCTTATATTAAATAGGGGAATTTGTCGGCCAATACATTGGTTTCGCAAACCAAACGGAATCCTTATATTAAATAGGGGAACTTGTCGGCCAATACATTGGTTTCGCAGACCAAACTGATGTCGTAGGGGCTTGCCCTTATAGGAAGCTTTTCCCGAACCCAGCATAATATAAACCCTATTTAATTTTATTATATTAAATAGGGGAATTTGTCGGCTAATACATTGGTTTCGCAGACCAAACGGATGTCAGTATTAAATAGGGGAATTTATCAGCCAATACATTGGTTTGGTAGACCAAATGGATGTCCTAAATTTCTTTAGTTTATTTGATCGAGCCTCACCCTCAACTCTTGTGTTCATCCTTCGGGATAGATACATGATTTGAGGTAAAACACTTTTTCATCTAAACTATGAAAATTATGGGGTCAGTTTGACTTCATCTTTTTCAAAACTAATTTTCTTAAAAAAAAACGTCTGTCCGAAGCGAGCAACGAGATTTCAATTCCGATGACCGACAACTTCTTATGGGCAAACCCCACACCAAAAATAGTGTCGATAGCAATATAATAAGTTTAAATGAGCTCAAGGCCTTTCACCGGGTAATGAGAGGGAAGCATGGACCTGCTTCTTCCTCCTAACTTGTTGGATACCTCAGAGGTTTACTAAACTTAAAATGCTTTGCTTAACAAAATCATCCTTAATCAAACTAATAGGGACCCACCAAGATATGACCTAGGGTTAGGTAGGCCACCAAAACATTACTTTCCTGCTTCATATAAAATGCCCTGACATGCATTTTGAGTTTTAGGTGGTGGAAAGAGAAGACTCGCTAGGTACACTCTTATAACTTACAGCGTCGTCTTTCTTATACTTTCATACTGTACTTTTGATGTTAATAGAAACCTGCATGATAAACAACAATGTCACCCTGCATGAAAATTAAAACTATCAGGATAGCCACAAAATCAAAACCAAAACTAAAACTAAAGTCAACCAACATAAAATCTACCCCCACAACATTTAAAATATAAGACAACTAAAAATTTAAGCACAAACATCACATAAAGAAAAATTACAACTAAATTAAGATGTCTCAATTGGATGATTGGCAGCCCCTTGGAGGAGGTAACCTATGGTTGCTAATGAGGCTTCCCATGGTCTAAATGAAATTATGAAACTCATTAAGTTGAGTTTAGTAAATTCATTTGGCTAAGTGAATCCACTGAAAAATAGTGGTGCTGGAACGAGGGAACCTTGGGATCCTAAATGGTGTCACTTTAATCAACTTTAATATTCCCTATAATATTTAAAGAACTACAACCATAGGGCCACCTGATTTAACATCAGAATTGGACACCCTAAAAAACTTAATCTCGTCACGGCAATGAGCTTGGAGTTAACATTGTGGGCAGTGTGGCTATCTTCAACAGCAAAACATGTCTACATCAGCTAAACCAACTTACTTCCTTAGAAATTAAACAACCAAGACATAGAATTTCGAGGTTGTTTGCTTATACAACATAAATCCTCACCTCATCTTTAGGCCTTTTTACAACCATGTCGGACAATGTAAGCCCTAACACTTCTTAGGATTTCGAGGTTGTCGTTTGCCACGACCTAAACCCTCACATCTTTCAGGCTATTTATGTGATCATCTCACACAAATCTAAGCCCTAACAAATAAAATTGGTAGGATGAAACACCTCAATATTTCTCCTTAAAATTGAAACCAACAATAGGATAGACCGGGAAGTCACTAAGATTCTCCTCTGGATCTATGACATCCCCTAGTTCTTCTTCCTTTGGATTCCAAAAACAAAATGTTCCAAATTTTAGCCAATTCCATTTCACACCTCTTTGTTTGATATCATTGAAAATTCCTTTCATTTGTATTCCTTGAAGATAATATTTCTTGATTTTTATCGAGAGTTTTCTTAGATGACTTCGGTTATTTAAGATGTAATTAATTATAGGGGCTTGCCTCTAAAGGAAGCTTTTCTCGAACCCAGCTTAATATAAACCCTATTTAATTCTTCATAATAAATAAAGGAAATTATCAGCAAATAAAATAGTTTTGCAGACCAAACGGACGTCATACATTTCTTAATTTATTTGATCGAGGTCTCATACTCAATTCTTTTGTTTATCCCTCGGGATACATATGGGTTTGAGGTACATCGCTCTTTCATTTAAACCATGAAAAATATGGGGTCAATTTGATTTTATAATTTTCTAAATACTAAAAATTCCTTCACAAGCGGGCGGCGAGATTTTTGATTCCGGTGACCGACAGCTTCCTTCGGGCAATTCCTCCAAAACAAAATAGTGCCGACAATAGAGTCCCTTGAATTATGGAACCTCTTCCCATATTTGTCCAAAATGACTCATGCTTAGCTCACTTTGATTGAACCTCCATCCTAATCATAGTTAAACCTTCCCTTGGATTCCCTGACCTTGCTAGCCACCAGCCATGCTTGGACGACCTACCTAGTCACCGAAAAACCAAAAATTGAGAAGGGTGGCCAAGGCTCAAACCCAAATTTTCACCCATCCAAGCTATCTCAACCTAATAGATCACTTGTACCTTTCTCCTCTCCTCTTAAGCAATGGAGCTCACCCACTCGCCAGCCCAATTACCCATTTCTTCCCCCTCTATTTAAATCACCAGCCTTAATGGCTAAAGAAGGAAAGTGCATAAAACTTAAGGGAAACTCTACCAATTTGTTCCATAGCTTCTCCAAGATATTTTAATCCTGTTGCAACCATTTTCCATCCATCTTCCCCACTATTTTAGCTAAATTTTAGAGCTCAAAACTAGGGCACATTTTGGCCTTTTCTTAAAACTCCTATAAATCTCAAATTGACTTGCTCCTCACCATCCTAGACCAAAACGAGAAGAACCTCACTGAATGCCCCATCTCCAAAGCACTCTAACCCACCTATAGAGCAAGACCTCCCCACCTATATGAGGAAGTCTTACTGAGAGCATTCACGAAAGGAAACCAACACCTCCAAGAGGTTCGTCGGACCCCACTAAAGCTTCTCCGAGCATCTAATTGAGGCTTACCCTCTCAAACAAAGGTATAGCCATATTTTCCCCCAAATTAAGCTCAGTTTGGACATTTGTGATGAAAATTTTAATTTCGTGAGCATGTGATTGCATAGATAGGTTCACATGGATGAGATGAAGGTGTAGGAACAAACACCATGCGATTTCATTAAGTATCGAGCAAGATTTGAGGGTTTTAAGTTAGACAGTTCTCGGGTTAGGTCATTTGATCAGATGAACGGATGATGTCCGTTTTTTAGTTTATTTGGTGATCGATCGAGCAGAAGTTGAATGATGGAGTGGTGTATAAAGTGCGGGCTAACGAGTCACTAACTCGGGTGGTGGTGTCAAATGGTGGAGTTACACTGGAGCTTCGGAAAGTACCATGTTGCACTGGAGGATAACTAAGATAAGTAGGAAATTAAAAGTTAAATGATTTAAATAATTACATAACCTTATAAAATCAATAACTTGGTGCAGAAAAATTTTAAAAATAAAATAAAAATATACACTTTCTTAGTGAACAAAGGAGAATAATGTGCAATAAAAAAATATATTTGATGTGTCTCAAATTTTTAATTAATTAAATACCCTCATGACTATTTTAATTCTCATTAAGAAAATAATTAAATACTTTCAAGGGTGATTCCTCATGTTAATAGAGATGTTATCTGATTTTTCTAAGGTCAGAGAGCATCTCTAGCTTTGAAACCCTAATTTTGAAACCTAGTTGTTTATTTTTGCTTGAATTAATTATATAAATTGAAATATAAATCAGAAAAATATGGGACTTATTTTCGTAAGTTCCCTGTGGTCAAAGGACTTTAGAAAAAATATAAATTATGTTTGAATGTTTATGTAAATTACTTTAGTTAATAAAACCCTAAAAACTCACTAAAATTAAAATATATAAATAATATTAAAAAATTAACAAAAATGATTCCATATTGTAAACAATGATTATCTTAACTCACTGTAAAAATTTGAAATTTACTTGAATTAGTTTGAGCACTAAAATCTATTTTTAAAGTAAAATGATACTTTTAGAGCAAAATATTTATAATAAATTAACTATAATCAAGAAAATTATGAAAAGTGGCTTTCCGAGTTCCTTGTGATCAGTTAAATTTAGGAAAAATAAAAATTATTTAAAATAAATAGTTCATTTATAGCTATATTTTGAATTACAAATAGTTAGAAATGATTAAAATTCTGAAAAATATGAAAATGCCCAAAATTGTTCCTAATTATTTCGTGATCATTTGAGACCCTTTAAAATATTTTTCTTAATTTTCTTGATTTAGTTATGTGTTTGTATTCCAAAAATATTCTCTTCTTAATTTCCCATTACAATAATCATAATAAATAAAATTAAATTTATAAAAATGAAAAGTATGAATTGTTTTCTAAACTCACTGAGATTTTAGAAAAAATATTAAAAGTGATTTTTGAAATTAAAGTATATTTTCTATTTAATTAGCACTAATATCAATAAATGATTATAATAAATAAAAATTAATTTTAAAAATTATGAATTGTTTTCCAAATGGTCCCCTGACTTAGGTGAACCTCAAAAATTTTGCCATGAACATAAAGTTTACTTTGATTAACCAAATAAATTATCATTGAAAATCCTATTTTTTGAGTTAAAATAATTATATAAATTAAATAAAAAGTAGAAAAATCACATTTTCTCCTTTGGTATTTTAATTGACCCTTGAGTGAGGTACGATAAAATTTTCAAATTCATTTGAGTTATATTTGATAATTTATGAAGTGGATAGCCCAAGGGGCAAAATCCTAATTTTGGATTTTGATGCCTTAATTTAAATTTAGGATTAACAAAAGATTAAATGGGTAATTTTGATCATAGTAAACTCTTTTGGATAATTTGAACATAATAGGGTTAAGAGGTAGAAACCAATTTGCTACATTTTCATGTTAAAGGTAGAATTGTAATTTTGTAAATTATTATGACTTTGAGGTTAATTTAGTCGGATGATATTAAAGTAGTGTGGTTAAGTTAGGAAGATGATAATTCACTTATTTGAAGCCCCTAATTACTGATTAGATGATATCATGACCCCTTAACTTAGAATTGGATTTCATTTGGTTAACATTCCTAAAGTTAAAACTTTCCCATGAAATTGTTTAGAGCTTAGTACTGAACTAGGCTAACTCTAAGATTGTTTAATGAGGTTTAGAAAAAATAATATAACTAATCGTGAATACTTTGAAAACACTACAAGCCCAACTTTAATCTAGATATAAAATCCTTAATGAATTTGAGTTTGTCCCTTGAGCCATTCACGCACATAACTTTTTAATTAAAACATTAAGTGATTGTATGATTACATGACTCTTGGAATAATCAAAATATTAAGGTGCATTGAGCATAGGGTGTGTTAATTTATTAAAACTAAATAAGTATTTCAATGATTAATTATACAATATAATAGGTTCAAATGAAATCAGAACGTTTTAAAGGGTTCTAAATGTTGTTAGAGATTGTTCCCTGAACACTTTTCTGACCTTTTAGATATTTTGAAGGACATTTGGACTTATTTTATTTTTCTCTAGAAAATCATCCATTCAAATTTTTAAGGACCCACCAAGTTAAAACTTAGGGTTTGGTAGGTACACCTTAAACTTGTTTTTTTGCTTTCCATTCCAGCAATTTTATTAAATTTTCCGTAAAATTGTATATATATGTGATGTAGGTTCTAACATTTCAGTAGGAGTGCAAGAAGATAATAGGTACACATTCACATTTTTGCAATGTTATTTACTTTCCTTTTACTTCACTACATTTCTTACATGTACTTGCTTTATTTAAAAAAAAAACTTTTTTTAAATTAAAAAATTACAAAACCATTTTTTCAAAATTAAACAGCATTTTTTGAAAACAACAGAACTAATATTTTCATAACATGTCCTTTTAAATTTACGGGAGTCCCTTGGATGAGGTAAACTACAGTTGCTAACTAGATATTCTTAGTTTAAATGAACATACAAACTCATTTAAGTTAAGTAAATTCAAATGAAAATAGTCATACCAGAATGAGGGAACTATGGGATCCAAACTAGTGTCAGTCTAATCAACATTAACCCCCCCCCCCCATAATGATTG
>JXCR01036325.1:38632-66581 GCA_002079205.1 Phalaenopsis hybrid cultivar
AAAATTTGAAACCCATTTGAACTGTATTTCATATCAAAGCCTATTTTCCAAATTAAATGGAATTTTTGCATTAAAATAATTTTAATAAATAAAATATAATTCAAAAAATTATGAAAAATGGTTTAGAGTGTTCCGAGTCACCAGGGGCATTCAAGAAAATAAAATTGATGTTAAAATAAAAAGTTAATTTTGGCCTATTTTTTTAATTTAAAAAAAATATTAAAATAATTAAAAAATCATAAAAATATAAAATGCACCAAAATTTTATGAATTGTTCTATGATCACTTGGGATTACTTAAAATATTTGTTTAATTTTCTTAATAAAGTTATGTATTTTTAAATGTAAAAAATGTATTTTCCTTAATTTTGCATTAAAATAATTACAATAAATAAAATAAAATTCACAAAAATGTAAAGTTTTTTTTTCTAAATTCTCTAAACTCGGAGGAACTAAAGAAAAATATAAAAAGAATTTGTAAGATTAAATTTTATTTTATATCTAATTAATCACCAAAAGAATGAAATATTTAGACAAATTAAAATATAATTCAAAAAATTATGAAATTTGGTCAAAGTGGTCGTCTAACCTAGATGAATCTCCAATAATTTTCATATGAACAGAACTTCACTTTGATTAACTAAATAAATTAACACTCAAAGTTCCTATATTTTGAGTAAAAATAATTATAAAAATTTGAAAATCATAATTTCACTTATGATATTTTAACTGACCCATTAGTGGGGTAGAATGAAAATTCCAAATTCCTTAGTTGATTTTAAATATTTATGAGGTCGAAAGCCATAAAGACAAAAGGGTAATTATGGGATTTTGATTCCCTAATGAAAATTTAGGCTAAGTCAAAGGGGAAATGGGTAACATTAATCATAATGAACCCTCTTGGATATTTGTAACATAAGGATTTGAGAGGTAGACACCAACTCATCGCCATTTTATAATAAGGGTAAATGTGTAATTCTCCTAAATTATTGTAACTTGGAAAATTGATCTAATTGGATGATCCTAAGGTAGTGGGACTGAGCTAGGAAAATAATAACTTACTTATTTGAAGACCATTAATTGATGATTAGATGATAAACATGATCTTTTAATAAGAATTAAATCCATCTAACTTGAAATTTTTTATTATGACAAATCTATCCTGAAAAGTTAACTTAAGGGCTTAGTAGTGAGCTAGACCTGATTTAAATTTCCTTAATGTGGTTTAAGAAAGAAAACTAAATCAATCATGAATAACTTTAAAGCACTATAGGCCCGATTTATATTATGAGTCCAAGAATGTTAATGAATTGAGCTTGCCCTTAAGAGCATCCATTTACATAACTCTTAAACAAAACATCACATGAATGTCTAAGTACCTCGCTCATGGGATAATTAAAACATAAAGGTTCATTGAGCACGGGATAAATTAACTTCCATTGAAACTAATGTTAACTTTGGATGCTTAATTAAAAAAAATAATAAGTTCAAATGAACTCGAAATAGTTCATGGGATTTTAAAAGTTGTTTAGTGTTATGCCCTGAAGACTTTTATGTTCTTTTGGATATTTTGAAGGACAACTAAACTTATTATGCTTTGTTCAAAAAAATCATCCTTAAAAATTTTAAGAACCCACCAAGTTATGCATCGAAACCCAATAAGTCACTTAAATCCATAAAAAAATCCCAACACAACTTATCCTAAGTTAATTGACCCAATGCTCAAGGACTTAAGTCTTCTCTAAGGTATTTAAATACTTGTGGGCAACCGAGGATATTTGTTTTTGCCACGTATGGATCATCAGGCTCGTGTAAGTCTGAGGTCTAGGTGGCTAGGGCGATGATGATAATGCTAATGTGTTCTAAATGAGGCAAACAATGTGGGATTTAGAATAGTATCTTCTACCTCAAGTACCTTCAATAAAGGGAGAGGATAAAGACCGATGTTACTATTCACCAACTTTTGATGAGATTGTGGCCCCCGATACTCTTTGGTTGCCTGTAATCCTAACTAGATCAAAGTAATTAACTTGTGAACTATACTGCTTTGCAAAGTATTTACAAAAGTGAAACTTCTTTCTCCTGCTAAAGTAAATTCTACATGCATAAAAATTAAATAAAAAATGAAAACTTGTAAGGGTCCACAGATAATCACTTAGATCAAAGATAAGACTGCCCTCCCTAAATTATCGTGTTGGTAGCTCTTACTCAGCTCTGATCTCCCACCTTTATCAATGCCTTACAACTAAAACTGGTCTTTCATATGTGACTATGGGTATTCTTTAAAATTGAAGCCAAACCATAGGATAGCTTGGGAAGTCACCGTGGTTCTCATTAAGATCTGTGGCATCACCTAATTTTCTCCCATTGAATTCAAAAAGAAAATAACTGTTCCTATTTGATCTTCCCCTTTAATATTACTTTATCCAAACTTAAAATCTCTAAACATTGAATTCTTGAAGAAGATACCTTCTAATCTAAATCAAGAGTTTTTATAAGTGACTTCGATCATTTAAGATGTAATTAACTATAAGAGCTTGCCCTTATGGGTAACTGTGGAACCTAGCCTAATATAAACCTTATTTAATCTTCTATATTAGATAAAGGAATTTTTCAGTCAACATAAAGATTTTAGAGACAAATGGATGTCTTAAATTCTTTAATTTACTTTATTAAATCTTACTCTCAAGTAGTGCATCTATTCCTTAAGATAGGTACATCACTTGTGGTATAGCGCTCGTTAATTTAAATTACTACATGTAAGAGATGAGTTCGGTCTCGTATTTTCAAATAACAAAAAATTACTTTTAAAAACCATATATATTAAATTAAATAATATATATTTAATTTGTTGATTACTGGGAGGATGATCATTATTCCCTTGTTGACCTCATTTTGAGGTCTTCCATTCTCTAGATACCCTAGGATCTAGCCTTGAGATTTTCCTATTTTGACTCTCTTAAAGGACTAGACTGGGACCCACACCACTTAGAAATTAAAGCCATTTCTTTGCTCCTTATAGTTTTATATGGACTGTTTCAGATCCTCAACATTCAATTAAGTCGATCAAAAAGCTGACATATTGAAGCTCAAATTGAGCTCCTATAGAAATTTGAAAGACATAGGTGGCACTGTGGCACGCGTGATGTTTGACTTGCCACTACAAGCGATGGTTTGACTTTGGTCATCACTTATTTGAGGAACGGTCAATGATATATTCGTTAAACAGCTCCGATCGGGTCAACATAATTTCATTTGTCACGTCGCGCAAAAATCGAAGTTAATTTGACGTGATAGTTGACGAGTTTGTCTGAATGACCTCAGATGAGGAAAAGGACTACGCTGGTGCGTCTAGAACATCAATTTTAGCTAGGGAGGACACCCATTTTAATGGGGCACCGTACTTGCACAAAATTTAATCATTTCTTTTAAAAAGAAATCATAAAATCCTCTTTATAAAAAAAGGTTTTAAAATCCTAAAAGGAAAGAAAAGGAAACCTCACACCTCTTTTCACGCTTGGGTTTCTTGCCCTAGCCAAAACTCCTTTCCTCTCTCCTCTCTTCACCAAATCTTGAGGGTTTCCTTCTGGTTCTCCGGTCACCTCTTTCCTCGCCGACCTTAACCGACTTTCGTCGCCGGTGACCTAGCCGGTAATGCTTTTCTAACAAACTTTCCCACTCAAATTCTTAAACATCATCGGCGAACCTCTCTCTCATTCCTTGCCTATAAATACCCCATTGGAGGGGAAGATTGAGTGTGCGATTTTTAGATTTTGGCGATATACAGTGCTGAGGTTCATTTTCTGTTGGAAGCTTTTTACCTCGCGATCTTTCCCCAATCGTTTCATTACTTGAGCTAAGAAGAAATCGAGTTTAGATGTTATTTATTTTTAAGATGTAATTATTCTTGATCCTGGTTTCAATGAATTAATGCTGCATTTATATTACTTCCTTTGCCTCCATTCGAATATGCATTGTGAGATTATGTTTTGTTTTGAACACATGATTTGGGGAACTGATTTATACATTTATTTACTGCCTTTATTCAAATAAATATGTTAGAGATTATTTTTGATTTTGATTAATCATTTGGGGTTTAATTCATGCTCTTTTTGTTGCCCCTTGCTATGATACCTGATTAGAAATCATTTTATGGCTTTGAAAACTGCTTTACTGTCTTGGTTTTGGCTCTTCTAGCTGTCTCTTTCTTCGAATATACACTGAAATCACTTGGTGCCCTGAAGAGCTGCTTTACTATCTCAGTTTTGGCTTTTGGTGATAGCTTTGTTTTTGCTCCTCTTGCAGTCCTATTTAGATACATATAATATTCAGGTTTTAACTACATGATTGAAGGTTAGTTTTCTTGTTCCTCTCATTACCTCATCCAGATACATGTTGCTTTAGACTTGAATATCTATTTGGAACTATAGTTTTCGTTTTCTTTGTTGCTTTATTCGAACACATTTTGGAAAAATTTTATTTTAGTCTTGATGAAATTGTTTGGGGGCTGATTGACTGCTCTTCTTGTTGCTTCATTTGAATATATATTATTTTAATTTAAACATGTGATTGGATTTAAGTTCTTGCTAGCCTTGTTTCCCCTATTTGAATAAGTATGTTGGAGATTTATCTCTTGGTTTTAAATGATTGTTTGGGGGCTGCAGTCCTTACTCCTTTCACTATCTTATTCAAATATGTATAAGAAATATTTTTTGGCTTTAGGAAAATTATTTGGAGCTACAATCCTTGCTCCTTTGCCGTTCTTATTTGAGTGTATGTTGGAGCTCTTATTTTCAGCTCTAAGTAACGGTTTGGGGCTCGATTTATATCCTTCTTATTGCCCCTATGCGAATAAACATAATGGAGGCCTTTCTTTGGTTTAGAGAATTAATTTGGAGCTGCAGTTCTTTGCTCCCTTTGCTACCTTATCTGAATATATACATTGGGAAGTTATTTTAGCATTGAAACTCGATTGGGAGTTGCAGTCTTTGCTCCCCTTTGTTATCTTATTCAGATACACATTGATTTAATTTTAAATTTCATTTGAGTCGGCTGTATCCCTTATTCCTCCTGCTTTCTCATTCGAATGTATATTGGAAAGTATAATTTTGAGTTTGAGTACTTGAATTTNCTGCAGCCCTTATTCCTCCTGCTTTCTCATTCGAATGTATATTGGAAAGTATAATTTTGAGTTTGAGTACTTGAATTTGAGACTGACTTTTGTCTCTCTTTGCTGAATTATTCGAATATACCTGTTGGGGATTACTTTTGGTTTTAAAAATTATTCTGGAGTTGAATTTGGTTTCATGCTATCTTATAGCTTAAAATAAATACTTAATAAATTAGTCTTGGTTCTCTTGCTGGTCATTTGAACTCAGCCCCTTTTATTGGGCTCTGTGTTGGTTCTCTTGATAATGGCTCAGCTTGGTTCTTATAATAGATTTGAGTTTATATTTTTAATGGCTTAGCTAATCCCTTTTTAAATCTCGGTTATGTTTCTTCAGCTTGGCACTTATATTAAATCCAATTTTCAGCTTCTTTGATGGCCTTTGACGGTTAGATTTGGTTTTCGGGTGACTCAGCTTTTGTGCCTTTTACGCTCGGTTTTGTACAATTGTGGCCTGGGTTTTGTCCTTTGCCGAGCCTAGTTCTGTTCTTTAATGGCTCGTTTTTTGACTCTCCTTTGAGTTGGGTTTTATCCAGCAATGGCTTATATTTCAGCCCTTATTNATACTTAATAAATTAGTCTTGGTTCTCTTGCTGGTCATTTGAACTCAGCCCCTTTTATTGGGCTCTGTGTTGGTTCTCTTGATAATGGCTCAGCTTGGTTCNTTACTTAATAAATTAGTCTTGGTTCGCTGGTCATTTGAACTCAGCCCCTTTTATTGGGCTCTGTGTTGGTTCTCTTGATAATGGCTCAGCTTGGCTCTTATAATAGATTTGAGTTTATATTTTTAATGGCTTAGCTAATCCCTTTTTAAATCTCGGTTATGTTTCTTCAGCTTGGCACTTATATTAAATCCAATTTTCAGGTTCTTTGATGGCCTTTGATGGTTCGATTTGGTTTTCGGGTGACTCAGCTTTTGTGCTTTTTACGCTCGGTTTTGTACAATTGTGGCCTTGGTTTTGTCCCTTGTCGAGCCTAGTTCTATTCCTTAATGGCTCGTTTTTTGACTCTCCTTTGAGTTGGGTTTTATCCAGCAATGGCTTATATTTCAGCCCTTATTCCGATTCTTTTTTTTTTGTTATTGCTTGAAAATCAAGTGATATGTATATATTTCACTATCATTATTTAGCGATTATTTGACTTAATAATTTTAGTCAACATGTTAAAATTGAATCTTCAAGATTTATAAGGTTTGAGATTTTATGAGGCATGTCTATATTGGTGGAATTAGCTTTCTTTGGTTGCATAAATCTCATAGACCTAGATTTGAGAATGTGAAGATGGAAACATATTCCTCTTTAAAAATTTTTAGAGTATGTCATGATTATATACATTTTCAAAATTCAAGCTTAGAGGTGGAAAGTGGATATTACAGAAATGCTTAGATGTTTATTTCTCAATATGAGATCTATAAAAAAAAAATGTCTAAGGATGAGCATATGAAATATCGAGGTGGCCTATTAGTTCGAGACATGGGGTAACATGAGATGATGCAAAGAACCATTTGACAGCTTTGTTTATAGCTGAAATATAAAATCAACACTCAACTAATGCGATGCCCTTTCACTTTCTTAAATTTTCGGCAGCCTTAACCCTCCCCAAAAGATTTGAGAAATGGTACTTAGAAAGAGCAGATACACAACAAACCATTCCACGGGTACTACGCTCACATAATGATAAGCACCACATCATAGACACTATGCGCTNGTCTAAGGATGAGCATATGAAATATCGAGGTGGCCTATTAGTTCGAGACATGGGGTAACATGAGATGATGCAAAGAACCATTTGACAGCTTTGTTTATAGCTGAAATATAAAATCAACACTCAACTAATGCGATGCCCTTTCACTTTCTTAAATTGTCGGCAGGCTTAGCCCTCCCCAAAAGATTTGAGAAATGGTACTTAGAAAGAACAAATACACAACAAACCATTCCACGGGTACTACGCTCACATAATGATAAGCACCACATCATAGACACTATGTGTTGACCAATATCTATAGATATACCTGTTAATACTCACATACACACTACACATTTCATACATTATGTCTTTCACACACTATGTCTTTCATACACTATGACTCTCATGTACTACGCATATCATACGCCACATAAGATATACATCATAAATTTTGACTAGTTCATGCATTACACCACGAATATCATAATACACCTCAGGTATTATACAACGAACAACACACACTACACCCTACACGACGGGCACTACATATCACATATAGGTCCACTACATTTCGATGAGTTCAGATACTACATATCACCTATAGATGCACTACACATTGATGAGTTCAGGTACTAATCCGTTGACATATTCACTAAACGGTAGGGTTTAGGGTTGCCTGACTATAGAGGTGATTTGTTGGTGACCTCTAGTTGATGTTGATAGGTTGACTTCAATATATCAGTAGCCTAGGGGGTCGAGGGAATAAAAAGAGGTCTAGTCTTAGCCTATCCCCAAATTGAAATCTAGTAACCCATCTTGAGACTTTCATATGCTCATCTTTTAACTTTTCTTTTATAATATGGAAATGTTTACCTAACCCACTTATATTATACAACTGCAATCTGTTTTGAAGCTTTAGCACAATTTGATCAGGTACACATTTATTTATTTAATTTTCATATATTATTTTCTGCATATTTCTTTTTTTCTGTATTGTACTGTACTTCGCTACATATCACATGCATTTTTCTTACCACACTTTACTACATAGTATCTTTTTCTGTTCTTCATTGTACTATATATATTAACCAGTATTCATGCTTTAGTTACTACCTTTCTAGTATGTTTGTATAACAACCTAGGATAGACCGTTCGAGGCATGCTTTTCTCTCTTTTTTATCCCTTTTTCTTGGAACAAGATGACGATGTTGTTGATTGGTGATTCATCTACAGCCAACAATCGAGACTACGACAGATGGTGGTAGAAGGAACTTCAATCGAGTTTTGATAGATTTAAATAACATACCTATAGGACATCGTGGTTGTTCATCTTGTACAACATAAATTCTCACATTTCTTATAGGACTTTCTACGATTTCATATCGTACGATATAAGTCCTAAACTTTTTAGGCTGCTAAGGTTGTCATCAGGCACGACATAAATCCTCCTATTTTCTTGGGGTATTTGCATAGGATATGCAGACACAAGTCTTGAATATCTAAAAAGATTGTAGGACTGAAATGTCACATAGTTTCTCGTTCAAAGATGTAAAAGCCAAATCAAAGATTAGTTTGAGATGTCACTGAATCTTATTCGGTATCTTCGACATCTCCTACTCTTTGTTCCTTTGGATTATGAAGATAACTGTTCTTACATGAACCCATCCCACTTGAATTTTTCCTATAAGTAATCATGAATACCTAAACGTCAAATTCTTGAAGACAAAACCCTGATCTTAATTGAGAGTTTTCTTAGGTGACTTCGGTTGTCTAAGATGTAATTAACTATAGGGGCTTGCCGTTATAAGGAATTAAGAACCCAGATTAATCTAAACCGTATCAAATCTGTGTATTAGATAGGGGAACTTGTTGGCTATAAATTTGTAGACCAAAATAGAGTCATAAACTTTTAATTTTAGATAGTTAAGCATACCAATAAATGATACGTTCATCCTTCGGGAAGATATATCATTTATGGTATCATGCTCAGCTATTTAAACTATTTGATATGTGAGGTCTATTCGGTCTCATCATTTTTAAAAAATAATAAAAAATATCATTTTCCTAAAATTAAAATAACATTATATATTATACNACGAGGTCAATCCGGTCTCATCATTTTTAAAAAATAATAAAAAATATCATTTTCCTAAAATTAAAATAACATTATATATTATACTAAATTTAAAATTTAAAATCTTATTTTCAAGAAAAAGAAAAAATTATTCAAAAATTCTGGCGACTCCTCTCGGGACTAATTCCTCTCTCTATTTTGATTATGAAGTTTTATCTTTATACATTGATAGTGTAACCATATCCTTAGTGGGTCAGACTATCATTCTTCTGTTGATGTATTTCATTCATTTCTTCCTTAAGTATATTCAACTCTCTTGATTCTGGAGCCACTATTTAATCACCCATAAATAGAAAGGTTTCGGAATCTTTAAATTTTAAATAAGATGGACTCCCAATAAGTGTGATATGTTAGGAGATGATTCGTAGGAGTGAATTTAATACGAGAAGCTTTCTCTTTAAATCATGAACACATGTCCTACACATCNTTTTAAAATCTTATTTTCAAGAAAAAGAAAAAAATTTTCAAAAATTCTGGCGACTCCTCTGGGGACTAATTCCTCTCTCTATTTTGATTATGAGATTTTATCTTTATACATTGATAGTGTAACCATATCCTTAGTGGGTCAGACTATCATTCTTCTGTTGATGTATTTCATTCATTTCTTCCTTAAGTATATTCAACTCCCTTGATTCTGGAGCGACTGTTTAATCACCCATATATAGAAAGGTTTCAGAATCTTTAAATTTTAAATAAAATGGACCCCCAATAGGTGTGATATGTTATGAGATGATTCGTAGGAGTGAATTTAATACGAGAAGCTTTCTCTTTAAATCATGAACACATGTCCTACACATCNATAACCCATCTTGAGACTTTCATATGCTCATCTTTTAACTTTTCTTTTATAATATGGAAATGTTTACCTAACCCACTTATCTTATACAATTGCCATCTGTTTTGAAGCTTTAGCACAATTTGATCAGGTACACATTTATTTCTTTAATTTTCATACTTTATTTTCTGCATATTTCTTTATTTCTGTATTGTACTGTACTTCGCTACATATCACATGCATTTTTCTTACTGCACTTTACTACATAGTATCGTTGTCTGTTCTTCATTGTACTATATATATTAACTAGTATTCATGCTTTAGTTACTACCTTTCTAGTATGTTTGTATAACAACCTAGGATAGGCCGTTCAAGGCATGCTTTTCTCTCTTCTTTATCCCTTTTTCTTGGAACAAGATGACAATGTTGTTGATTGGTGATTCATCTCCAGCCAACAATCGAGACTACGACAGATGGTGGTAGAAGGAACTTCAATCAAGTTTTGATAGATTTAAATAACATACCTATAGGACATCGAGGTTGTTCATCTTGTACAACATAAATCCTCACATTATCTTTTATGACTTTCTACGATTTCATATCATACGATATAAGTCCTAAACTTTTTAGGCTGCTAAGGTTGTCATCTGACACGACATAAATCCTCATATTTTCTTGGGGTATTTGCATAGGATATGCAGACACAAGTCCCGAATATCTAAATAATTTGTAGGACTGAAATGTCACATATTTTCTCATTCAAAGATGTAAAAGCCAAATCATAGATTAGTTTGAGATGTCACTGAATCTTATTCGGTATCTTCGACATCTCCTACTCTTTGTTCCTTTGGATTATGAAGATAACTGTTCTTACATGAACCCATCCCACTTGAATTTTTCCTATAAGTAATCATGAATACCTAAACGTCAAATTCTTGAAGAAAAAACCCTGATCTTAATTGAGAGTTTACTTAGGTGACTTCGGTTGTCTAAGATGTAATCAACTATAGGGGCTTGCCGTTATAAGTAATTAAGAACCCAGATTAATCTAAACAGTATCAAATCTGTGTGTTAGATAGGGGAACTTGTTGGCTATAAATTTGTAGACCAAAATAGAGTCATAAACTTTTAATTTTAGATAGTTAAGCATACCAATAAATGATACGTTCATCCTTCGGGAAGATATATCATTTATGGTATCATGCTCAGCTATTTAAACTATTTGATATGTGAGGTCTATTCGGTCTCATCATTTTTAAAAAATAATAAAAAATATCATTTTCCTAAAATTAAAATAACATTATATATTATACTAAATTTAAATTTTAAAATCTTATTTTCAAGAAAAAGAAAAAAATTTTCAAAAATTCTGGCGACTCCTCTGGGGACTAATTCCTCTCTCTATTTTGATTATGAGATTTTATCTTTATACATTGATAGTGTAACCATATCCTTAGTGGGTCAGACTATCATTCTTCTGTTGATGTATTTCATTCATTTCTTCCTTAAGTATATTCAACTCTCTTGATTCTGGAGCCACTATTTAATCACCCATAAATAGAAAGGTTTCGGAATCTTTAAATTTTAAATAAGATGGACTCCCAATAAGTGTGATATGTTAGGAGATGATTCGTAGGAGTGAATTTAATACGAGAAGCTTTCTCTTTAAATCATGAACACATGTCCTACACATCTTATTCTTTCCTTTATTTATGACATTTTGATTCGATTATATAAAACATATAAATAAAGTTTAAGATGTATATATATATATATATAAAGAGATTTTTTTAGATAAGTCTCAAAAGATACACCCATTTAAATGATTTTGTTTGATTCAAGATATTCCTTCTAAATTGTTGCAACCATGACTGTAAACATCGTGAGTCTAATTTCTAGAAAATTTAAAATTACAGAAAATGGCTACACCAAAGTTGATCTTCTCTTTTGACACTGGAATGGACTTGGCCGTGAATAAGAATGAGTTGCCTGATAGAGTTGTCATTTGCTTCGGGAAAGGGTTTCATAATACTGACAGTAAGTTTGGAGATGTTACCATCGCTATACTGAGAAACAAAACTCCTGAAATGGTGGAACCTATAGTGGAATTCAACCTGAAGTCGACACATGAGTTCTCACCTTTGAAAAGGGTATCAGCTAAGAAGGACAATGCTACTATTGCAAAGATTGCTAAAATTGTCAAGAATACCTTGGAAACAACTGTTACTACCCCCACCGCTCTAGTCACTGCACCTGTCACCTTCCCCACTGAACTTAAAGGGAACGAGATTCAAGTAGATGATGAGTTTGTCACTGTGGAGGGTTTGACCTTCTTGACAGTGCCTTCTGTGTTTGAAGTAGGGTTTGGACTCAGAGAAGGAACAAGAATCAAAGAATAGCTAAGTTCAAGAAATTGAAAGCTGTCAACGTTATTTCCTCGAGTTCTTTGGATGAAGATGAAGAACTTAGATTACCTGAGACCCCCCCCCCCTCTTAAGAGGGAGTAGTTTTCATCCACTCTCCGCCGCTCTTGATNCCTCTTAAGAGGGAGTAGTTTTCATCCACTGTCCGCCGCTCTTGATGAAGAGGAAGAGGATGTTCAAAAGATTGCTGCTACACCATCTCAATTCTACAGTCTCAATAACCAAGTAAAGACTAAAGGATTTGTATCGTTAATGCAAGTTTGTATGGTCTTTGAAAAGATGATAAAGAAAGAAAGATGTTCTATTACCAAAATCCTCAATAGGACGAGGTGTACTGTGTCACCCTAGATGAGGAGACATATAGTGAAGTATGATAAGTTTATTTCGTAACCTACAAGGTGTTTCGTGAGAAGAGGAGAAGGTTTTCTTTTGAAAACCTCTCAGAGAGCTCGTTCAGATGATTGCCATCTAGATCTTGCTTCTGCCACTACTACACTACTGCACGAAATTCCCTTCAAACAACATTTGGGAGCCCGTGTTCATCCTGTTTCTGTCGCTGTCACTCCTACCGCCGTTCTTTCCCCAAATTTTAGGGGACGAAAACCCATTAAAGCCCGTGTTGGACTGGGAATAAGTTTACCTATGGTACAGGATAAGCCCTTACGGTGGTCAAAAAGGTCAAGGAATAGTAAGAGATTACCTATTGATATGTCTGGTTCAGACATTAGGGAGCCCACCGATTCTCAACATATGGATATCACCAACAAGTCACTTGATCCCAATATACTTGTATCTGAGAAGATGGTGTGGCAACCTAAGATTATTGAACCAACACATACGAAGGACCCTTTGATGGAGAATTCCAGAGAAATTTCCCCATGTGATGTTTTGCCTACTACAGTTGCCGTTGAAAGTGCTACTTATCAATTGTCGCAGACTGACCCTGAGGTGTCTAAAAAAGACCCAATTAAAATAAATTTGGAAAAGCTCAGAAAGGATATTAAATAGTTTTCTGAGGAAAGGAAAGATGAATTGGATGATGAAGAAGATTAGATTGATTATATGGATAAGAATTTCGCAGAGATAAATGTCATGAAAAATTGAGCATCATCATCCTTACGAGAGGCACCAGGAGAGGAGAGTGCTGTTGAAATATTGCAAAAGATTGTTCAGCAAAAAGATGAGCAAATGGGATACATGAAGGCAAAAATGGAAGAAATGATGGATGATATTATGACCTTACAAAGTCAGCCACAGTCTCCAAAAAGAGTACCTGTTGAGGTAAACCAACCGAATATTGTACAGATCAACAACAATAAAAGGAGTCTACTTCTGTTAATAAGGAAGAACAATGTAAGAAAGATCATGTCCATAATTTGATACCAGAGAAAGACATTAAAAGTTTGATAGAACAGCAGGTGAAAGAAACCTTGACAATGTCTAAAGGCGGTGCATCAATTTTAAGGGGTAGACTATAACTTGAAGAGTTTGATACCGTGCAATATCCAAAGGGTTTTGTACAATCTCTATTTAAAACTTTTGATGGAACAGGAAACCCTTGATAGCATGTGGCACATTTTTGTGCTAGTTGTTGCAATGCAGGAGGGAGTGATGCTTTACTTTTCTGACAGTTTGTGATTAGTCTGTCAGGAGTAGCATTGGATTGGTATGCGGAATTTCCGAATGGTTTTGTCAAAACATTCACAGAATTAGAAGATCTCTTCATCAAGCAATTTGTTGGGGCTCGACACCATATCACTGTCGGTGATTTAGTGACCGACAAACAAAGAACAGATGAAACTCTAGTGGATTACATTCTGCTCTGGAGTAATTTAAGCATGAAATACAAACCACAACTTCAAGAACATCATACAATTAAAATCCTATTAAAAAGTATTCAAGGGCTAGTTGTTTTCCTCCTCCAGGGGTTCATGATTAAAACTTTTGAAAAATGCTCAGCAAAGTTGGGAGTCCACAAGAGGAAGCTAAACAACTTGGTTTTATTGAGAAATTTGAAAAATAGAGACCCACAAAAGTCTTCAAGAAAAAGTTCGGAACTGTTGCAACTATTGACAAGAGTAAGCAACCATTGAAATAGAAGTTGAACAACCACAACAAAGTCGTCAACCTCCTCAGCAATTCCGTACACAGTCATCCAAGTAAAGGTCTTATCAGAAGAACAATAGATCAATTCCAACCCTAACAGAACATTTGAACAGAGTGTATCCTTTTAAAGATGAAGCAATTGGTAAAATGTTTCGCAATTTAATTAAGAAACCGGTATTCAGCTTGCCAGAAAAAAAGAAGCCCAGTGAGGCTGATAAGAAGGATCACCCAATATATTGTCCATATCATAGAGTGATTGGACATACTCTAGAGAATTGCTTTTCTTTAAAGAATTGGTTGGAATACAATCTCAAGGACAGGAACATAACGATCCTGAAAGAGTATATGAAAGAACTTGGACAAAGTTCGATCAAGACAATTTTGGTTGACCCTATTGTTTTGATCGATCCTTACGCAGTCGAAGATGGGTGGAATACAGTTTGGATGAAGTCTTCAAAGAAAACACTAAATAAAATTCAGAATGCTTCGGTACAAGCTGCGATTCAAAATCAAGAACCTGTTAAGCCAGTATTGTCAATTATGGTAGAAGAAGATTCGAAGAAAACTGAAAAACCCATTAAAAAGCTAAAATGTGAAATGAAACTTGATCTTCCAAGATTGGTTACTGCAGATTTAGGAGAGGAATCTTTCAAACTGCTAACTTTATATGATTTCTTCTTTGCTCCACCAAGGGCACTTAATATTATAGAATTTGAATTTGGCTACATTTTAACTATTTCTGTCGATGGTGTGATTGATGATGACAAACCTAATACCTATACTAATCATAATCTTTCTAATGATTCTCAAATCGTACAAAGTTCCGACACATGTGACGGTGAGTCTAGAAAAGATACTGATGATAATATTTATGATTTAGAAAATGATACGCCCGTGTTTGAGTTCCACAGATCACCGATTGCGATAGAGTTAGAGTCTTCAGATTAAAAAGAACCTCCGGAAGAATCAGTTACTCCAGCTCATGTAGAGGCAAGTTAACTCATGATTCAGAAGAAGTAACATAAGTAAATTTAAGAAATGGAAAGGTATTGCCTCTGAGAATGGGTCCAAAAGATACGATGAAACAAACAATTTTTTAGGACAATCCAGTTCCACCAATCGATGAAATACCTTTCCAAAAGGGAGATGAGGAAACAAGCATTAAGGTGGACTATAATGTACTAGCCCATCTTAGGAAATTACCTGCTAAGTTGAGTATATAATGCCCTAATCCTATCAAAGGAAATGAGGTAGGCTTTAATAAAAGCTTTGCTCAATCCAAAAATCTGTTTAGCTCAACTTGCTAGTACTTCCTTGGATGAGGTTTGTTCATTAATGAAACAAGCAAAAATATCATTCACAAATGATGATTTGCTGCTTGGGACTGTTGATCATAATCGTCAGTTGTATATTTTTGTCAACATTGGCAACTTCATGCTCTCCAGAGTATTAGTGGATCCAGAGGCATCCATTAATATAATGAGTTTACGGACTTTGGCTTGTTTGGACATAGACGTAAAACAGTTGACTGCTGATAAGAGGCTTTAACCAAAAAGGGGAAAGAGCTCTTGGATCAATTACATTACTGTTGAAAATTTGAGAATTAGTATCAACTGTGAAATTCCATATCATTGATTCTAAAACTTCGTTCAATGCTCCCTTAGGCCGACCCTGGATTCATGAGAATAGTTTAGTTCCTTTGTCACTACTTCGATGAATAAAGTATTGTTTGGAAGGACAAGAATATTGTATAAAGGGAGATATACAACCATTTTTCATTCATGAAGTAAGTATTCATGAAGATGCCACTTGCTATACTCCTCCGAAAAAAGAAAGTTACACCTCAAGACATTGCTACAGGAAACATAAAGGGTTTAGAATATATACAAATATAAGGTCATACAAAACCAATTCAACTATCTTTTACTACCCCTTTACAACAAGAGTGTGAGAGTTCCTCTAAAACTTGTATCCGAGGTCGAAGCCGGGGACGAGGTCCCGGACGGAACGATAAGATTGTTGGAAAAAAGAGTTCAATCATCAACATTGGTTTGGAAGACAGTTCTGAAGATGAAAAAATAAATAAAGACGCAACGATGATTAACCAGAAGAAAACTCTATTCAAAATTGATTTAGAAGACAAAGAAAAATGTGAACGTGGTTCAATGTATGATAAGATTAATGGCTATGTACAAACTATGGCCCTCACCCCGATTTCTACTCATAAAATTGCGGGTCAAACGGTTAGAGTGGTATATAGTACAACTATGAAAGCAATTAAGTTTCATCGTGGTTCTTCATTGTCTAGTTCTTAAATCAATGTAGAACTAGAAGATAAGCTTTCTTCCAAGTTAATGGAATTATCTGTTGATTGGTACTCACCTTGTGTTCAAAATCTTGCTCAGCACGGTTTGGTACCTAAGCAATGGTCAAAAANATTTTGTTTGATTGAAGATATTCCTTCTAAATTGTTGCAACCATGCTGTAAACATCGTGAGTCTAATTTCTGGAAAATTCAAAATTACAGAAAATGGCTACACCGAAGTTGATCTTCTCCTTTAACACTAGAATGGACTTGGCCGTCAATAAGAATGAGTTGCCTGATAGAGTTGTCATTTGCTTCGAGCAAGGGTTTCATAATACTGATAGTAAGTTTGGAGATGTTACCATCGCTATACTGAGAAACAAAACTCCTGAAATGGTGGAACCCATAGTGGAATTCAACCTAAAGTCGACACACGAGTTCTCACCTTTGAAAAGGGTATCAGCTAAGAAGGACAATGCTACTATTGCAAAGATTGCTAAAATTGTCAAGAATACCTTGGAAACAACTGTTACTACCCCCACCGCTCTAGTCACTGCACATGTCACCTTCCCCACTCAACTTAAAGGGAAGGAGATTCAAGTAGATGATGAGTTTTTCACTGTGGAGGGTTTGACCTTCTTGACAGTGCCTTCTGTGTTTGAAGTAGGGTTCGGTTCGAGGTATGTACCTCTGATTAGGACTGAGAGAAGGAACAAGAATCAAAGAATAGCTAAGTTCAAGAAATTGAAAGCTGTCGACATTATTTCCTCGATTTCTTTGGATGAAGATGAAGAAATTAGATTACCTGAGACCCCCCCCCTCTCTTAAGAGGGAGTACTTTTCATCCACTATCCACCGCTTTTGATGAAGAGGAAGAAGACGTTCAGAAGAGTGCTGCTACACCATCTCAATTCTACAGTCTCAATAACCAAGTAAAGACTAAAGGATTTGTACCGTGAACGCAAGTTTGTATGGTCTTTGAGAAGATGATAAAGAAAGAAAGATGTTTTATTATCGAAATCCTCAATAGGACGGGGGGTACTGTGTCACCCTAGATGAGGAGACAGATACTGAAGTATGATAAGTTTATTTTGTAACCTACAAGGTGATTTGTGAGAAGAGGAGAAGGTTTGCTTCTGCAAACCTCTCAGAGAGCCCGTTCAGATGATTGTCATCTAGATCTTGCTTCTGCCACTACTACTCCACTACTGCCCAAAATTCCCGTCAAACAATATTTGGGAGCCCGTGTTCATCCTGTTTCTGTTGCTGTCACTCCTACCGCCGTTCTTTCCCCAAATTTTAGGGGACAAAAACCCATTAAAGCTCGTGTTGGACTGAGAATAAGTTTACCTAGGGTACACGATAATCCCTTACGGTGGTCAGAAAGGTTAAGGAATAGTAAGAGATTACCTATTGATATGTCTGGTTCAGACATTCGGGAGCCCACTGATTCTCAACATATCGATATCACCAATAAGTCACTTGATCCCAAGATACTTGTATCTGAGAAGATGGTGTGGCAACCTAAGTATATTGAACTAACACATACGAAGGAGCCCTTGATGGAGAATTCCAGAGAAATTTCCCCATGTGATGTGTTGCCTACTACAGTTGTCGTTGAAAGTGCTACTTACCAATTGTCGCAGACTGACCCTGAGGTGTCTAAAAAAGACCCAATTGAAATAAATTTGGAAAAGCTCAGAAAGGATATTAAATAATTTTCTGAGGAAAGGAAAGATGAATTGGATGACGAAGAAGATTTGATTGATTATATGGATAAGAATTTCGCCGAGATAAATGTCATGAAAAATTGAGCAGCATCATCCTTACGAGAGGCACCAGGAGAGGAGAGTGCTGTTGAAATATTGCAAAAGATTGTTCAGCAAAAAGATGAGCAAATGGAATACATGAAGGGCAAAAACGGAAGAAATGAAGGATGCTATTATGACCTTACAAAGTCAGCCACAGTCTCCAAAAAGAGTACCTGTTGAGGTAAACCAACCGAATATTGTACAGATCAACAACAATAAAAGGAGTCTACTTCTGTTAATAAGGAAGAACAATGTAAGAAAGATCATGTCCATAATTTGATACCAGAGAAGGACATTAAAAGTTTGATAGAACAGCAGGTGAAAGAAACCTTGACAATGTCTTAAGGTGGTGCATCAATTTTAAGGGGTAGACCATATCCTGAAGAATTTGATACCGTGCAATATCCCAAGGGTTTTGTACCATCTCTATTTAAAACTTTTGATGGAACAGGAAACCCTCGATAGCATGTGCCACATTTTTGTGCTAGTTGTTGCAATGCAGGAGGGAGTGATGCTTTACTTTTCTGACAGTTTGTCAGTAGTCTGTCAAGAGTAGCATTCGATTGGTATGCGGAATCGCCGAATGGTATTGTCAAAACGTTCACAGAATTAGAAGATCTCTTCATCAAGCAATTTGTTGGGGCTCGACACTATATCACTCTCGGTGATTTAGTGACCGAGAAACAAAGAACAGTTGAAACTCTAGTGGATTACATTCTGCTATGGAGGAATTTAAGCATGAAATACAAACCACAACTTCAATAACATCATACAATTAAAATCCTATTAAAAAGTATTCAAGGGCTAGTTGTTTTCCTCCTCAAGGGGTTCATGATTAAAACTTTTGAAAAATTGCTCAGCAAAGCTGGGAGTCCTCAAGAGGAAGCTAAACAACTTGGTTTTATTGAGAAATTTGAAAAATAGAGACCCACAAAAGTCTTCGAGAAAAAGTTTGGGACTGTTGCGACTATTGACAAGAGTAAGCAACCATTGAAATAGAAGTTGAACAACCACAACAAAGTCGTAAACCTCCTCAGCAATTTCGTACACAGTCATCCAAGTAAAGGTCTTATCAGAAAAACAATAGATCAATTCCAACCCTAACAGAACATTTGAACAGAGTGTATCCTTTTAAAAATGAAGCAATTGGTAAAATGTTTCACAATTTAATTAAGAAACAGGTATTCAGCTTGCCAGAAAAAAAGAAGCCCGGTGAGGCTGATAAGAAGGATCACCCAATATATTGTCCATATCATAGAGTGATTGGACATACTCTAGAGAATTGCTTTTCTTTCAAGAATTGGTTGGAATACAATCTCAGGGGCAGGAACATAACGATCCTGAAAGAGTATATGAAATAACTTGGACAAAGTTCAATCAAGACAATTTTGGTTGGCCCTATTGTTCTGATCGATCCTTACGCAGTCGAAGATGGGTGGAATACAGTTTGGATGAAGTCTTCAAAGAAAACACTGAATCAGATTCAGAATGTTTCGGTACAAGCTGCGAATCAAAATCAAGAACTTGTTAAGCCAGTATTGTCAATTGTGGTAGAAGAAGATTCGAAGAAAACTGAAAAACCCATTAAAAAGCTAAAATGTGAAATGAAACTTGAACTTCCAAGATTGGTTACTGCAGATTTAGGAGAGGAATCTCTCAAACTGCTAACTTTATATGATTTCTTCTTTGCTCCACCAAGGGCATGTAATATTATAGAATTTGACTTTGGCTACGTTTTGACTATTTTTGTCGATGGTGTGATTGATGATGACAAACCTAATACCTATACTAATCCTAATCTTTCTAATGATTCTCAAATCGTACAAAGTTCTGACACATGTGACGGTGAGTCTGGAAAAGATATTGATGATAATATTTATGATATAGAAATTGATACGCCCGTGTTTGAGTTCCACAGATCACTGATTGCGATAGAGTTAGAGTCTTCAGATTCAAAAGAACCTCCGGAAGAATCAGTTACTCCAGCTCATGTAGAGGCAAGTTAAGTCATGATTCAGAAGAAGTAACATAAGTAAATTTAGGAAGTGGAAAGGTATTGCCTCTGAGAATGGGTCCAAAAGATACGATGAAACAAACAGTTTTTTAAGATAATCCAGTTCCACCGATCGATGAAATACCTTTCCAAAAGGGAGATGAGGAAACAAACATTAAGGTGGACTATAATGTACCGGCCCATCTTAGGAAATTACCTGCTAAGTTGAGTATATAATGCCCTAATCCTATCAAAGGAAATGAGATAGGCTTTAATAAAAGCTTTGCTCGATCCAAAAATCTGTTTAGCTTAACTTGCTAGTACTTCCTTGGATGAGGTTTGTTCATTAATGAAACAAGCAAAAATATCATTCACAAATGATGATTTGTTGCTTGGGACTGTTGATCATAATCGTTCGTTGTATATTTTTGTCAGCATTGGTAACATCATGCTCTCTAGAGTATTAGTGGATCCAGGGGCATCCATTAATCTAATGAGTTTACGGACTTTGGCTTGTTTGGACATAGACGTAAGACAGTTGACTGCTGATAAGAGGCTTTAGCCAGAAAGGGGAAAGAGCACTTGGATCAATTACATTATTGTTTAAAATTTGAGAATTAGTATCAACTGTGAAATTCCATTGCATTGATTCTAAGACTTCGTTCAATGCTTCCTTGGGCCGACCCTAGATTCATGAGAATAGTTAGTTCCTTTGTCAATACTTCAATGAATAAAGTATTGTTTGGAAGGACAAGAATATTGTATAAAGGGAGATCTACAGCCATTTTCCATTCATGAAGTGGGTATTCATGAAGATGCCACTTACTATACTCCTCCTAAAAAAGAAAGTTACACCTCAAGACATTGCTACAAGAAACATAAAAGGTTTAGAATATATACAAATATAAGGTCATACAATACCGATTCAACTATCTTTGACCACCCCTTTACAACAAGAGTGTGATAGTTCCTCTAAAACTTGTATCCGAGGTCGAAGCCGGGGACGAGGTCCCGGAAGGAACGATAAGATTGTTGGAAAAAAGAGTTCAATCATCAACATTGGTTTGGAAGACAGTTCTGAAGATGAAAAAATAAAGAAAGACGCAACGATGATTAATTAGAAGAAAACTCTGTTCGAAATTGATTTAGAAGACAAAGAAAAATGTGAACGTGGTTCAATGTATGATCAGATTAATGGCTATGTATAAACTATGGCCCTCACCCCCATTTCTACTCATAAAATTGCGGGTCAAACAATTAGAGTGGTATATAGTACAACTATGAAAGCAATTAAGTTTTATCGCGGTTCTTCATGGTCTAGTTCTTAAATCAATGTAGAACTAGAAGATGAGCTATCTTCCAAGTTAATGGAAATATATGTTCATTGGTACTCACCTTGTGTTCAAAATCTTGCTCAGCACGGTTTGGTACCTAAGCAATGGTCAAAAAATCAATCACGATACTTTGAGAAACTTTGGAATAAAGATAATCAAGAATTTAATTCTAAACAAGGTCTTGGGTTCGGCACAATGGGGCATGTTGATGATACAGAATTTTGCCTAGTTGTTACTAATGGACATGAAGGAGATTGTTTATAAAATTTGAACAANAATACTTAGAGAAACTTTGGAATAATAATCAAGAATTTAATTCTAAACAAGGTCTTGGGTTCGGCACAATGGGGCCTGTTGATGATACAGAATTTTGCCTAGTTGTTACTAATGGACATGAAGGAGATTGTTTATAAAATTTGAACAACTATGAAGAATTTACAATTGAGGATGCCCCACAAGAATTCAAAGAGGAGATTAAATCAACAGTACATGAGTTACAAGAATTTAACCGTGGTACCGAAAAGGAACCGAGGCTAATTTTTACTAGCTCTCTACTTGGTGAAGAAGAATCTATAAAAATGATTACACTGTTGACAAAATTCAAAGATTGTTTCTCTTGGAGTTATGAGAAAATGTTCGGATTGGCACCAGAAGTTGCAGTACACGAGCTAGGCCAAGATTTTACTGCTATTCTAGTTAAGCAAGATCCAAGAAGAATGCATCTTGATATTGAACAACAAGTTATTAATGAAGTCAAGAAATTGATAGACACTAAATTCATACAGGAAGAACAATACCCTATGTGGTTGGCTAGTATAGTAACAGTTAAGAAGAAAAATGAGCAAATTCGGATCTGTGTGGACTTTAGAGATTTCAATAAAGCATACCCAAAAGATGAGTTTCTTCTTCCAATCCCAGAATTGATGGTGGATATTGCATCGTCTCAAGAAATTTTCTCCTTCATGGATGGATCGCGCGGGTATAATAATATAAAAATGGCTCCAGAAGATAAAATGTTTATAGCATTCTGAATGTCAATTGGAGTTTATTGCTACACAATAATGCCTTTTGGATTGAAGAATGTTGGTGCAACACATTAGCGAGCAATGACAAGAATCTTTGATGACCCCATTCACAATCCAGTGGAATGTTATGTGGACGATGTGGTCAACAAAATCAAGCAGAAAGAAGATCATTCGTACGATATGAGAATTATTTTTGAACGGTTACGAAAATTCAACCTTAAAATGAAATCCCTAAAGTGCGCATTTGATGTGACTTCTAGGAAATTTTTAGTGTTTGCTGTTTTCCACCACGGGATTGAGATTGACCCGAGAAAAGTTAAAGCTATCTTGGAAACACCTAAAAATTTAAAGAAATTATGATCTTTTCAAGCGAGGCTGGTGTATTAAGATGCTTTTTTCCTTAACTTGTTAGGTAGGTGTCAACCTTTTTCCACATTGACTAAGAAAGAAACAAAGTTTATCTGGGATGATAAAGGTCAGCGTGCTTTCGAGAGCATTAAACAATACCTAACAACACCTCATGTCTTGGCGGCACCCATTTCGGGTAGACCTTTAATACTTTATACCGCAGCTTTGGATGACTCCCTTAGAGCCTTGCTAGCCCAAGTCAACGATGAGGGTAAAGAAAATGCCCTTTACTACTTAAGTCTTCGTTTAATTCCAACGAAATTGAAATATCCTCCGATGGAGAAACATTGTTTGGCATTAATCATTGTAGTTTAGAATTTTTATCACTACATTCTTTCTCATAAAGTCAACCTTATCTTGAAGTTTAATCCATTGCAATATTTAATGACCCGACCGACGCTTTCTGGTAGGTTAGCGAGGTGGGTCATGGTATTATTGCAATTTGATATAACTTTTGTTCCACTCCGAGTTGTGAAAGGGCGATTTTAGCAGACTTCCTCACAGCACACCCATTACTGGCTGGTTCCCCTATCAATGATGATTTGCCAGATGAACAGATAATGGATGTTGGAAATTCCAAGACTCGACGTTGGGAATTATATTTTGATGAGGCTTCTTAAGCATGAAGGGATAAAGAATTGCAAACAATAATTCATAGTAAAGCAGGGATTGGATTGGTCTCATTGCATCAGAACAAGGGATGTTAAGGTATTCTTATCATTTAATAGAACCATGTATGAATAATGAGGCAAAGTACAAAGCACTGATAATAGGGTTATAATTAGCAATATCAATGGGAATGACTAACATTAATATCTACAGAGATTCACAGTTGATCATTCAACATGTTGCTGGACAATACAAAATTTTGAAGCCTAAATTGGAACAATATCACCACTATACAAAGAAGTTATTAGAACATATTCCAGATGTGACAATGTATAGAATTCCAAGGGGAGAAAATACTCTCGCAGATGCCTTAGCTAAACTTGTCAAGGAATTTGCATGTCCACTGAAAGATTCCATCAAGATCACTGTTCAAGGACTTCAGGTTCTGTACCAAATTTATGTAGATACTTTGGACAAATTAGGTAAAGAGGAAACAATAAAGAAAACTACCAAAACTGCTGAAGATTGGCATCAAACTTTCATAGAATATTTACAAACTAGAAAGCTACCAGATGATAAGTCAGTGGCATATCAGATAAAGAAGGGAGCCTTATCATATGCTTTAATAGATAATGTTCTTTACCGAAGATCTTTCAACCAAAAGTTTTTGAGGTGCCTAAATGCTATAGAAGCTCAAGAAATCATTAAAGAGGTACATTCAGGTCTTTGCGGAGCTCATCAGTCAGGTCCGAAGATGAAAATGAAAATTAAAAGGCTAGGATATTACTCGCCCGCAATAATGACTGACTGTATGAAAATCATCAAAAGTTGTCACCAATGCCAGGTACATGGAGTGGTCTTACATCACCCCCCAAATGTGCTACACCCTACAGTCGCGTCATGGCCATTTGAATGTTGGGGCACAGATGTTGTGGTCCTATAGACCCTCCTTCTTCAAAGGAAGATCGGTTCATTCTAGCCGCTACCGATTATCTTTTAAAGTGGGCAGAAGCAATAGCATTGAGAGAATTAAAAACACACCATGTCTTAGAGTTTATTAAGAACCAAGTTGTTTACCATTTTGGAGTACCACACATAATTATCTCAGACAATGGGTCTGCATTCAGAAGAATGAAAATCAATAAATTTGTCAGAAGACACGAAATAGATTGGAGTTATTTTACAATTTATTATTCGAGAGCTAATGGATTGGCCAAGGCTTTTAATAAGACTCTTGTCAAAACTCTAAAAAAGACTTTAGATGAAATTAAAAAGAATTGGCACGAGCAGTTATTAGAAGCCTTATGGGCCTATAGAACTACGTTCAGAACTCAAACTCAGTTCACACCTTACGCTCTTGTGTATGGGTTCGAGGCTAAGTTACCTTTGGAAGTTCAACTTCCGTCTCTCAGAGTTGTCATTGCCAAAAAAATCACTATTGAAGAGAATGCCATATTACCATTGGAATAATTAGAAAGTTTGGAAGGAAAACGATTGGTAGTGCAACAAAATTTGGAATTGTACCAAGCGAGGATGATTCAAGCACATGACAAACTGGTCCATCCCAGGACTTTCAAAGTTGGTGATTTAATTCTTATACTTAGAAGAACTATTCTTGCACATCGCAAGATAGGAGGTAAATTTGATCCAACCTGGGAAGGATCGTTCGTGGTTGAAAGGGTTTACTCTGGAGGAGCCTACCAATTAATAAATTGTCAAGGAGAACGACCTATGTTTCCTATTAATGGACAATATCTGAAGAAATATTATTCGTCATGATGTTTTGAAAGAGAAAACATTAGAAATAAAGTCTTTTTCTTAGAAGCGCTGATGTTCTAATTGCAACTGGGTTCGAACATAAATTTGTAATAAAAAAAAATATTTGAATAAAAAAAAACTAATTTTGCAATATATCATATATATATAACTTGATATATGACTTTTTTTTATTGTTTTGTTTCTTTCTCCTTCCTTTCATATTAGTTTGATCTTTTAAATATATATATATATATAAACTTAATATGTGTATATAGGTATGTATATATATGTTTACATAGATATAAATTAAGATATGTACATCCGAAATAGATTTTTGTAATATACATGTATATATATATATATATATATATATATATATATATATATATATATATACATATAAATCATTAAAATATAAAAATGTTTCATATTGTTCTTGCTTAAAAGCCCGGTCTGACATACTTAGAATTTTTTTGTTGTTTTAATGCAGGAGAATGCAGGAGGAAGACTGATCTTCACATTCAAGAATGACATTGGTTTTGCCCTCGATAAGGCAAAGTTTGAATGAGTGGTGATTGAATTTGATTTCAACTTTTATCAATTCGTGCTAAACTATGAAAGTTCAGCTTTAACTGTCGTGAACAAAGATCAATTTCGTAAGCAGAGGCCTGTGCTAAAATTCAAAAATAGGAATAAATTTGTAGTTGAGAAGAAAAAGAAATTAGAAAGAATTGACGAGGCTGAATCAAGCAATGGTGCGATTAATCGGATGAAGTCAATGATAATGACCTCTAAGGGCAATCTTGTTGGTGCTACTCCTAGCGACGATCAGCTGGAAGGTAAGGCAACACTTACTTGTACGCAAAAGTGAAATTGAAATCTCCGTATCCATAAGATGTTGGAATAATTGAATGAACAAGGGGAAGACAAAAATACTATTACTCAGATGACGATTAAATTAAAAGGGGAAGCCCCATATCAGCCATTTAAAATGTCACCTCAACTCATGAAAACTGAAGGAGGGTTTTCAAAGAAGATGAGAATGAGGAAAGAATCATGGAAGTTGAACCTTATATTCCCCAATTTGTGAACAGGACATGTCCTTTGCAAATCATTCCAGAGCACGAAATGGAGAAATATGAAAAGGTGAGAAAAGAAAATTTTGAGCACTTCCAGAGGCTTCAGGGCAGGTATGTTAACATACTTGAAGGGTTGGAACTGCACACCCATGTGTTCACAAACAGTGAATAGGACGACATTGTAGAACGTGTATTTTTTAAGCGAGAAATGAGACGTGTTGGTGGGCTAAGAAGAAGGATGTATTCTGAGCCGAGAAAATGGAAACAGGGTAAAGGAAGAGTTACGATCCAATACGGCTGCTGTTACAATTTTGCACGAGATAAATAAGGAAATCCACCCGGAATAATTTTTCATGATGAGGTTGACCCGTTGCCGTCATTCATCAAAAAGATAATCAAACAATTTGTGACCTGGCGTATACTTCCAACAGATTGTATTCCAAATAGCTGTATAGTTAATATCTACAGAGCTGGTGACTTCATTGCTCCACACATCGATCATCATGATTTTGCAAGGCCATTTTGCATGGTATCATTTATAAATAAATGCAACAACATGTTTGGAACAGAAGGTCAAATTATTGGTGATGGAAAATTTCAAGGTTCTGTAGAAATTTTTTTGCCTGTGGGCTCTGTGTTAATATTTAAGGGAAACGACACTGATGTGGCCAAACACTGCATCCCGGATTGTAGTATCTGAGGGTTTTAATAACCCTCAGAAGGATGAATGAGGATAAGCTACCATTTCGGTTCAGGCCCAATCCTGAGATTGATAACTTGCTACATTTTGAGTTGTAAGTTGTTTAAAGATAGTGCACCTCAATATATATCTAGGAGAGATTGTTTCTATTTTTCCAATGCTATGTTAGAAGGTGAGGCTAGTCTTTATACAGACTACTATTTCAACACAACTGTCGACAACAAAATACAGTTAGATGATACACAAGACTGAATTCAATCACGTGTCATCAATATTGATGAATAAGAAAGTATTTGGATATATGAACTACGCAGTAATGATTCTAGAGGATGTTTTGATTACATGAAATCAAACAGCATTGTATTTGACATCAGATTATATTCATGATTTGACTGTTTAAAGACAATATATTAGAACTTCTTTTCACATTTATGAATGCTGATTTGGGCAATTGATTGAAAAAATAAATAAATTTGATTTGCCCTAATTTTGAGAAAGGCTAACGAGCAAGATTGATATATATATAAATAAATTTATAAATGAATAATATTCAAGATATATATGTTTATAAATATGTGTGTATATACATATATAATTAACTTACAATAAATAATCTTCAAATATATATATATATATA
>JXCR01036325.1:66746-77649 GCA_002079205.1 Phalaenopsis hybrid cultivar
AAATTTCGATCCTCTTTTTGAGGTTGATACCCAAATTTCAACGGTACCTAAATTCTTATTCCCTCTCCTAGAGGTCGGTACCTAAATTCCGATTGTGTTTTCAAGGTTGATACCCAAATTTCAACTCTCATTTTGGGGTCAATACCTAAATTATGGTTCCCTCTCTTCGAGGTCAGTACCTAAATTCCAATTCTCTTTTCGAGGTTGATACCCAAATTTCAACTCTAATTTTGGGGTCAGTACCTAAACACTGATTCCCTCCCTTCGAGATTGGTACCTAAATTTTGATTCTCTTTTTGAGGTTGATACCTAAATTTCAACTCTCATTTTGGGGGTCAGTACCTCAATTCTGATTCCCTCTCTTCGAGGTCGGTACCTAAATTCTGATTCTCTTATCAAGGTTGATACCTAAATTTCAACTCTCATTTTGGGGTCATAACCTAAATTCTGATTGCCTCCCTTTGAGGTCGGTACCAAAATTCTGATTCTCTTTTCGAGGTTGATAACTAAATTTCAACTCTCATTTTGGGGTCAGTACCTAAATTCTGATTCCCTCCCTTCGAGGTCAGTACCTAAATCTAATTCTTTTTTCGAGGTTGATACCCAAATTTCAACTCTCATTTCGGGGTCATTACCTAAATTTTGATTCCCTCTTCTTGAGGTGGGTACCTAAATTCCGATTCTCTTTTTGAGGTTGATACCCAAATTTCAACTCTCATTTCGAGGTCAATACCTAAATTTTGATTCCCTCTCTTCGAGTTCTGTACCTAAATTTTTATTATCTTTTCAAATTTGATAACTAAATTTCAACTCTCATTTCGGGGTCAGTACCTAAATTCTGATTCCCTCCCTTCGAAGTCGGTACCTAAATTCCGATTCTCTTTTTGAGGTTGATACCTAAATTTCAACTCTCATTTCAGGGTCAGTACTTAAATTTTGATTCCCTCTCTTCGAGGTGGTACCTAAATTTCGATTCTCTTTTCGAGGTTGATACCTAAATTTCAACTCTCATTTCAAGGTTAGTACCTAAATTCTGATTCCCTCCCTTTGAGTTCCGATTCTCTTTTTCAAGGTTGATACCCTCATTTTAACTCTCATTTCTTGGTCAGTACCTAAATTCTGATTCCCTCCCTTCGAGGTCAGTACCAAAATTTTGATTCTCTTTTTAAGATTGATGCTCAAATTTCAACTCTCATTTTGGGGTCAGTACCTTAATTCTGATTCCCTCTCTTTGTGGTCGGTACTTAAATTCTGATTCTCTTTTTGGGTTGATACCAAAATTTTAGCTCTCATTTCAGGGCAGTACTTACATTCTTGTTCCCCTCGATCGACTCTTGAGTTGGATATGAGTCCCCGTGCTTTCCTCCTCAATCTGATCTTTTTCACTACTACTTAGGTTGGATGTGAGTCCCAGTGCTTTCCTCCCTAATGTAGCAAGCATATTTTCCTTGTCACTACTAAGGTTGGATGTGAGTCCCAATGCTCTTCTTCCTTGTGTGACATATAAATTCTCCTGTCATCTCTTAGCTCGGATATAACTTCCCCAGCAAAAATTCTACTCCACCTCAATTCAAACTTGACATTCGATTTGTCCCAAGTATGGTTACTTGGACATTCTTGAAGTATCAGGTTGATCATTTTGATCAACGCCAATAGGTGCATCGTGCTTGTGCATCACACCACACCTATTAGGGGTCCATTTATTGACCTCATTTTTTAAATCTTCTTTTCCCTTCTCCAGATACCCTAGATTCTAGTCTTAAGATTTCCCTTTTTTGACTCTTTAAGAGGACTAGACTAGGACCCACACCCCACAGAAATTCAAATCCATTTCTTCACTTCTTGCAGTTTCATATGGACGGTTTAAAATCCTCAACATTTGATTGAGTCGATCGAAAAATTGACATATTGAAGCTCAAATTGAGCTCCTATAATTTAATTTGAAAGACATAGGTGGACCCCGTGACGTGTGTGACATTTGACTTGCCACTATGAGCGTCGTTTTTTACTTTGGTTCTTACTTATGCGAGGACTGGTCAATATTTTCATCTTACTTGTTAAACGGCTCCAATTAGGTCAAATAATTTCATTTAGAGTGCCATGCGACAATCGAAGTTAATTTAGCTAGGAAAGACACCCATTTTTGTTTGGATGCCATGCTTGTACAAAATTTGGTATTTTCAAAAAAAATATATATAATAATTTTTTTTTAAAAAAAATATTTTAAAACTCTAAATCATAAACCTATTATTTTTTTTATTTTCCCTTTTTCTTTCTCACGTGTTCCTCCCTTCCTTCTCTCGAAACCCTCTTGCCCTAACCGGACATCTTCTTCCTCCTCTATTCTCTTCTGGTTCTCCGGTCACCTCTTCCCTCACCGGTATTAACCGACTTTTGTCGTCGGTCGCTTCGCCGGTAATATTCTTTTCAATGAATTTTCTGCCTAAATGCGTAAGCCCCATCGGTGAACTCTTCTCCTTCCCTCGACTTTAAATACCCCTTTCGGGGAAGGATCTAGAGAAGTTTTTTCTGTTTGACCGATTTGGGGATTTCTGTTGTTGGAGACTTTCTTTATACTTTCTAGAAGTCATTTAAGGGAAGTTTTTGGGTTCGATTTTTTTTATTCTTATACTGAGGAGGAATTCTGGCTGATTGGCTATTTCTTTTGGATTTGGCTTCTTCCATTCTTGGGATTTGAGGATTACTTCTTCTTACTTCTTTTAAGTTCTTTTCAAAACTTCTGGAAACATTCAGAAGTAAGTTCTCCTTCTCTGCTTTGACTATTTCAAGGAATTTTTGACTTTAGAAAGGCATTTACATGAGAATTTATATTCATGAAATGGATTCATGCTATAATATCAAGAAGTAGATAAGATTTTTTACATTTCTTTAGATGATATTTAGTTGCTTGGAGAGATTACTTGCGATTTTTCTTGTAGAAATTGAACTCTTCTATCCAATACAAGTTCTCGGTTTGATTTGTATATTTTTGAAATTCCCTTCATAGTTGGGTTGAATCATCTATTTGCACGGCAATAGGCTTAGCTTGCTTTGTGAGTTCTGGCTCCAAACTTTTAAGCATTGGAAGTATTATTTTCTTTCTTTCTTTATTTCTCCCTTCCTTTTCATGCTCTCTATTTTTTTATGGATTGTTATGTACTTAAGCGACTAGAATTTGGATTTGATGCTATGGATCATCGAATAATCTGTTGAAGGTGCTTTTACGGTTTGAAAAATACATTTGAGACTCGATTTTGATGTTTTTTGTTGTTCTTTGTTCAAACATATGTTGGAAATCATTTTAAGGCTTAGGAAATATATTTGGGACACGGTTCTTAGCTTTCTTTGCTGTCTTTTTTTTTCTAAAAAAAAAAGAGATAAGTTGGGAAAAGATATTTTGGCTTTGAAATTCATTTAAGAGCCATGTTCTTGTACCTCTAGCCACTTCATTTGAAATGTTTTTTTTTTTGGAGATCAATGTATAGGCTTTGAAAAATTATTTAGGGTTTGTTTTCGATTCCTAGAATTTATTGTGGTTCAGTTTTGATCCCTGCTCCTTGCTGGAATTCGATTATGATTTATGTTCTCTTTTGGGGTTTGGTTTCGATTCCTGGACTTGGTTGTGGTTTGGTTTCAATCCTTGCTGCTTGCTGGAATTCGATTTTGATTTATGTTCTCTGTTGGGGTTCAGTTTTGATTCCTTCTCTTTGTTGTGGTTCGGTTTCGATCCTTGCTCTTTGCTGGAATTTGATTCTTGTTTCTATTCTCTGTTGGGGCTTGGTTTCAATTCCTACTCTTTGTTGTGGTTCGGTTTCAATCCCTGCTCCTTGCTGGAAATCATTTTTATAGTTCAAAAATATATATGGAGCTCATTTTTTTTATGCTTCTTGCTGACCCTTATATAAATACTTGCTGGAATTCATTTTTATGGTTCAAAAATATATGTGGAGCTCATTTTTTTTATGCTTCTTGCTGACCCTTATACAAATACTTGTTGGAATTAATTTTTATGGTTTAAAAAAATATGTGGAGCTCATTTTTATCCTTTTTGCTGCCCTATCATGTGAATACCTGCTGGAAATCATTCATTTTTTTTAGTTTTGTAATATATATATTTGTGGATATTAGAGAAATTTTTAGATGTTTATTTCTTCCCGTTTCTTAATATGAAATATCCAAAGTCTCTATTGAATAAGCATATGAAATATTGAGGTGTCCTATTAGTTCGAGATGAGGGGCAACAAGCAATGATGCAAGAGAGCCACTGATCAGCTCTTCTTATATCTGATAATATAAAATCAATATTCAATTAGTGCGATGCCCTTTCACCCTTAGATCGTCAACAACTCTAACCTTTTTTAAGAATCAGTAGAAACAAAAGAACAGATACTACAAACACCCTACAGATACTACACTCACAAAAGAATAGATACTACAAACAACCCACAGATACTACAATCGCGAAAAAACAGATGTGACAGTACACTGTAGACACCATATCCTGACTAATACATGCATACATTGGATATCACCTACACGTACATTTTATACCTCACATAATACATCTTGCACACCACATACAGATACACCACATATCTTTATTTGATGGATCTAAGTTTCATCATATCACCTTTTTATACTTCAGACACTATATCCACACACTACGCCCTGCACGACAGATACAATATTTCACATATATGTGCACTACACTTCGATGAGTTCAGGTACTATGTTTCACACGTAGGTGCACTACACTTCGATGTGTTCAGATGCCACATTTCACATATAGGTGCACTATACTTTGAGGAGTTCAGATACTACTCTGTTCACACATCCTTTAAAAGATAGGTTCTAGAGTTGTCTGACTATAGGGGTTATTCGTTTGTGGCCTCTAGTTGATATTGGTAAGTTGAATTTGATATATCAGTTTCCTGTGGGATTGAGATAAAGAGAAAAAGAGGTCTATTCTGAGCCTAAACTCAAATTAAAAGCTAATATTCCACTTTAAATTTTCATATACTTATCATTTAACTTTTCTTTTATAATATGGAAATGTTTACCTAACCCTTTTTATATTATGCAATTGTAATATGTTTTGTAGCATCACTAGACTTAATCAGGTACACTTAGTTGTTTCAATTTTGTTCCTTTACTGCACCTTTTTTTTAATTGCATAGTCTTTCCTTTCTTTATGTCGCTTCATTTCCATAATTTTTGTTTATTCTTTTCTTGTTACAGTACGTCACTACATAGTTGTTTCTTTCTTGCACTATATCATACTATAAACATTCACCTACATTCATTTTTTTATGTACAAGTTTCTTTTAGTATGTTTATGCAATCCCCTAGGATAAGTATGTTTATGCAATCCCCTAGGATAGGCCGTTCAAGGCATGTTTTTGTCTTTTCTTTATCCCTCTTCTCAGAACCAGACGACGATGATGTCAATTGGTGATTCATCTCCAGACAGCAATCAGGACTACGAAGGAAGGTGGCAGAAGGAACTTCAACCGAGCTAAACAGAGAAGGCTGCACCAAAAATTTAGCCCGAAAATCACCATTTTTAATGCCACCGTCACCTTCAACCTCTCGAGTTCATGATTTTTAAGGCCTAGGGCACATCTAAAGTGAAGAATTCTTGGTGGAATCAAGTGAAATTTTCTAGATCCGAGTTCCGTGAGTTAAAGCTTTACTTTTATGCAAAAAAATTTTTATTTTCACTATGTATTTTGAGCACCTTTGGAGAAATTTGAAAATTAACTATTCATGATGAAAAATGANTAAAATTTAGCCCAAAAATCACCATTTTTAATGCCACCGTCACCTTCAACCTCTCTAGTTCATGATTTTTGAGGCCTAGCGCACATCTAAAGTGAAGAATTCTTGGTGGAATTAAGTGAAATTTTCTAGATCCTAGTTCCGTGAGTTAAAAGCTTTACTTTTACGCAAATTTTTTTTTATTTTCACTATGTATTTTGAGCACCTTTGGAGAAATTTGAAAATTAACTATTCATGATGAAAAATGAGAAAAAAATCTATGGAAATTGCATGGGAAGTGTAGTTTATACTTTGGAAGTTTAGTTTAGTAATTAAACTATATTTTTGAAGTTGTTTTTGGAGTTTATAAAATTTGTTGAATGGCACCAAGAATGAAGAGGAGCAAAGGAAAGAGCCATTTTGATTCAATTAAATTTGTTAGTTTGAAGGCTCAGGATCGGTACAGTGATGCGTTGCAATCACAGAAACTGATTCAGAAGCAGTGTTTTAGTAATCCAGGTGGAGACGCAGAGGATTTTATTTTTTGTTGAAAGTGGAACAATTCTGTTGTTTCTCCACTATGGCGGTTATTTCTGTTGTTAGGGAGTTCTATGCGAACCTCCCTGAGGCTGGAGACAATATAGTCATTGTTCGAGGAAAGTTGGTACCTTTTTCACCGAAGGTAATCAACATGTTTTATCATCTGCCACCTAATACGTTATGTTTTTATGCAAATTATAGTCCGACTGAAGTGGAGTTAGATGAGATTATTTCTTACTTGACTGNAGATTTTTGAAGTTGTTTTTGGAGTTTATAAAATTTGTTGAATGACACCAAGAATGAAGAGGAGCAAAGGAAAGAGCCATTTTGATTCGAGTAAATTTGTTAGTTCGAAGGCTCAAGATCGGTACAGTGATGCGTTGCAATCACAGAAACTGATTCAGGAGCAGTGTTTTAGTAATCCAGGTGGAGACGTAGAGGATTTTATTTTTTTGCTGAAAGTGGGGACAATTCTGTTGTTTCTCCACTGTGGCGGTTATTTCTGTTGTTAGGGAGTTCTACGCGAACCTCCCTAAGGCTGGAGACAATATAGTCATGGTTCGAGGAAAGTTGGTACCTTTTTAACTGAAGGTAATCAACATGTTTTATCATCTGCCACCTAATATGTTATGTTTTTATGCAAATTATAGTCCGACTGAAGTGGAGTTAGATGAGATTATTTCTTACTTGACTGTTGGAATAGAAATTTAGAAGATCACTAATGAGAGGAGAGTCAACATCCATACTTCAAAGTTATGTGCACCTTCAAAGGACTGACACTATTTTAATTCTGTTCTTCTGCTACCAACAAATCATCTCAGTGAAGTGATCAGAGAGAGAGCGACGTTAAATTATTATATCTAGGAAGGAAATCTCATCAACGTAGGAGCTTTGATTTATCAGACTAGCATCAGTTCTGTCACTGTCGTTACTACAGTACGTCTGGGATTTGCTTCCTTGATATTTTCTTTGTGTGAGCAGGCTGGAATTAAATATGATAGCACTAAAGCCCATCACTAAGGTGAAGGTGAAGACTTATCTTGAGCATTCTATTTTTGGCTCCAAAGGAGGATTTTCTAGGAGTTATAGAATGGAGACGTCTGCTTCTTCGACCTCTGCTACTTCTACATCTAGACCATCTACCTCACGTGCTTCTACATTTAGAGGTGAGTCTACTGAGACCCAAGATCAATTATTGCAGAGGATGATAGATTGTATTAACTTAGGTCTTAAATATTAAATTTCAGAAACTGCTACCTTGTATTTTTCTTTTATCATGTTTGTGAGTTTATTTTTATGTTGAGATTGTGAAGTTAAGTTAGTGTATTAGTTTGTTTTTATGTTTATAGCCACTGTTTAGAAGTCTATTGAATCTCTACAAGTTGAACTGAAATGAAATTATTAGAAAAATTTATCAAAATTAATTTTACTCCTGTTTTTAGTTTTATACTTGTATTATTAAGGTATAAAATTTCCTGTTAGCAGTTATTTTAATTTTCATTCTTGTTTATATATATTTGATGCTAAACTATTTAATTTGTTAAAAATTAAAGTTTGGGGGGGATGAAAAATATTTTTAAAACTTAAATTTTATTTGTTCTCAAATGAACTACAAGTGAATTNGTTTGGAGCTAAGGTACACAATACCCTCACAAAATCCTCACAATACCCTCACCATACCCTCACCATACCTTCACAATACTCTAGCTAAGACCAATACATGGGCACCCAAAATGGAGATTTCATTGGTCCATGACTCATTTAAAATGATTCTCTACCCAATTGCACTTGAAATGCCCAACTTGGCCTTTTGCCCTAGGCACCTCCAAATTACCTAATTGCCCTTGGGACCCAAATTTGGCCAAAATTCCCAAATTTTGTCAAAATACCCAAAATAATCAAAACCCATAAACCCAAATTTGGCCAAAATTCCCAAATTTTGCCAAAATACCCAAAATTGATCAAAACCCATTTCAAACACCTTGAATACATCCAAATTTAATTGCCAAAATACCCAAAATTGATCAAAACCCATTTCAAACACCTTGAATACATCCAAATTTGTTGCCAAAATACCCAAAATTGATCAAAACCCATTTCAAACACCTTGGATACATCCAAATTGCAAAATACCCAAAATTAATCAAAAACCCATTTCAAATACCTTGGATACATCCAAATTTGGCAATACCCAAAACTGATCGCCCTTGGGACCCAAATTTGGCTAAAATTCCCAAATTTTGCCAAATTACCCAAAATTGATCAATTATTCCAAACACTTTGAATATATCCACATTTGCCAAAATTGACAAAAATTTCCAAAAAAATGGCCAAATTACCAAAATGCCCCTCCATGTCAAATTTTGCCAAAATACCCAAAATTGATCAAAACTTATTCCAAACACTTTGAATACATCCAACTGACAAAAAATTTCAAAAATGACCAAATTGGACCCAAATTTGGCCAAAATTCCCAAATTTTGCCAAAATATCCAAAACTGATCAAAACTTAGGGACTCAAATTTCTTAACTTGGCCTTTTGCCCCTAGGTACCTCCAAATTACCTAACTGCCCTTGGGACCCAAATTTGCCTCTCTTGCCCCTAGGCACCTCCAAATTACCTAACTGCCCTTGGTACCCAAATTTGGCTAATGCTTTTGCCCCTAGGCACCTCCAAATTACCTAACTGCCCTTGGGACCCAAATTTGGCTAATATATTTTGTCCCTAGGCACCTCCAAATTACCTAACTGCCCTTGGGACCCAAATTTGGCTAATATTCTTAAAATTTGTCAAAATACCCAAAATTGATCAAAACCCATTTCAAACAGCTTGAATACATCCAAATTTGTTAAAATTTCCAAAAATTTTGTCAAAATACCCAAAATGCCCTTGGGACCCAAATTTGGCTAAAATTCCCAAATTTTGCCAAATTACCCAAAATTGATCAAGTCATTCCAAACGCTTTGAATACATCCAAATTTGCCAAAACGGACAAAAATTTCCAAAAATGGCCAAATTACCAAAATGCCCCTCCATGGCCCAAAAATCATAAAATTCCAAAAATTCCCAATAAATCCAAAATATTCCCAATTTCATTTTTTCCAACTACACTATGGTCCAATTTGGTCAATTTGACCATATTTGACCAAAACCCCCAATTTGGCCCTTAAAGGCTTAATTTAAGTCTAAAACCAAAACCAATCCAAACCCATCCAAATTGACCATCAAATCAACTTCAAAACAATTTTTATCCTTCATGAAAGTTATTCATCATGATGTTTTACACCAAACACAATAATCAATTTGGACATAGCCCATGGCTAGCCCAAGTTTGACCCAAACTTAGCCCAACATGCTTAAAATGGGTCAAAAATCAAAAATCCACCAAATTGATTAACCAATTGACTTCAAAATGATTTTCACCCTTCATGAAAGTTTAAAAATTCACCACATTGATTAACCAATTGACCTCAAAATGACTTTCACCCTTCATGAAAGTTGCTCATGGCTAGCCCAAGTTTGACCCAAACTTAGCCCAACATGCTTAAAATGGGTCAAAAATCAACTATGGCTAGCCCAAGTTTGACCCAAACTTAGCCCAACATGCTTAAAATGGGTCAAAAATCAAACAAGGCTAGCCCAAGTTTGACCCAAACTTAGCCCAACATGCTTAAAATGGGTCCAAAACCAAAAGCTAGCCCAAGTTTGACCCAAACTTAGCCCAATATGCTTAAAATGGGTCAAAAACCAAATCTAGCTCAAGTTTGACCCAAACTTAGCCCAATATGCTTAAAATGGGTCAAAAATCAAAAATCTTCAAATTGATTAACCAATTGACCTCAAAATGACTTTCACCCTTCGTGAAAGTTATTCCTCATACAAATTGATTAACCAATTGACCTCAAAATGACTTTCACCCTTCATGAAAGTTGTTCCTCATCTAATTTTGACCCAAACTTAGCCCAACATGCTTAAAATGGGTCAAAAATCAAAAATCCACCAAACTAGTTTGACCCAAACTTAGCCCAACATGCTTAAAATGGGTCCAAAACCAAAAATCCACCAAATAATTTGACCCAAACTTAGCCCAACATGCTTAAAATGGGTCAAAAATCAAAAATCCACCAAATTGGTTCACCAATTGACCTCAAAATGACTTTCACCCTTCATGAAAGTTTTTCCTCATGGCCTCTTACACCAAATTCCATATTAAATTGAGCCAAATGATATGGCTAAACAAACCTAAAACTATTTTTGGTCATATTAGCTCATGACAAAAATATAATGAAAAATCAAACTTGGTATTCCCAATCAAGCTTAACCTTAGCTAAACTCTAGACCTTAGAGTTAAGTTAAGTTAACCATGGATTAGCCATGATATTTATCCCTTAGGTAAATATTTTTTTTTAAAAAAAGGATAAGTTTCATGCAAATTACTCTCCAACACATGTCAATACTCTATGGTGCCATTTTTCTTGCTCATCATGAGCTTTAGACTTCATCTCCAAGCATCCCAACAGATCTAAATCTATAAAAAAGCCACGGCCATGGCTATGGAAGAGGAGAGAGCTTAAGGCCAAACAAGGAAGAGCCACCATAGATTAG
>JXCR01036325.1:79287-111627 GCA_002079205.1 Phalaenopsis hybrid cultivar
CCATAATAAAATTTAAAGAACTTTAACCATAGGATCACCTGATTTGGTATCATAACCAAATGACCTAGAAAACTTGAACTGCTACAACGAGGAGCTTGGAGCTTACATGGTGGGCAGCCTGGTCGTCTTCAACAGCAAGAGGATCTACAATAACATGTCCAACACATCCTTCCTTACCCTTAAAACAACAAAGCCATAGGAATTCAAGGTTGTTTGTCTAGTGCAACATAAATCCTCAAACATATCTTTTAGGCATTTGTACAATTTTGTTGTACAATCTAAGCCCTAACTCGCCTTAGGATTTCGAGGTTGTCANTAGACCAAACAGATATCATAATTTTCTTTAGTTTATTTGATCGAGTCCCACTCTCAATTCTTGTGTTCATCCTTCGGGATAGATACAGGATTTGAGATAAAGTGCTCTTTCATCTAAACTATGAAAATTATGGGGTCAGTTTGACTTCATATTTTTAAAAACTAAATTTTTTAAAACGTCCTTCCGAAGCGGGCAACGGGATTTCAATTCCGATGACTGACAACTTCTTACGGGAAACCCCACACCAAAAATAGTGCTGACAACTTCTGGCGACTTCGCTGGGGATTAGCTTCTCTCTCCATTTAAATCAAGAAAAATTATCTTCATAAATCGGTAATGCATTCATGTCCCTCATGAATCAATCCTGCTTAAAAGCCAATGGTGGGAGCGACATTGCGGGCATCGCGGCTCATCGGCAGGTTGCAGGAAAAAGTGAGCATTGGGTACGCCATTGCAGCAGCTTCAAAAGGAGAAAACTCTGGAGTTAGCTATTTGGCCAAGACTTTGTGATCTTAGTGCAAGCACTACAAATTAACAGAGGTCGATCTGTAGACTGGATATGTCTTTATTTAGTTTTTGGGGATTTTAAAAATTTTTAGTAAAAGTTGCTTAAAAGTAGAAAAATTTAATTACAAGAAAATTTTAAAGTGCACGCAGCACAACACAATCTGATTTAACTTCTAAAATAGCAAATCAAAGTCGAAAAGGAGATGTGAAATGTTTAGGATCCAGTGCGGGATCAACTTAACAATGAACAATGCCCGAGTGGAATTTAGTCCACCAACATGCCTATTGGGGGTCCGACTCCACGCGAATATTAAAAAAAAAGTCCTTAATGGCCTCATGAATTTCCCTGTTCAAAGGTGAGTGAACAGATGATCCTAAAGTCCAAAGAGTTGCTATACTTTCCTAAGACAGAAATGGGTAAGGTATGTTAACAGAAGAAGGGTAATTTGGTTCATGAGGGACATGAACACCTATAAGTGAAGATAACATTTTCTGATTTAAATGGAAAGAGAAGCTCATCCCCAGCAGAGTCGATAGAGGCTATCGACACTATTTTGGTTGAAGGAGTTGCCTGTTGAAAGCTGTCTGTTACCTGAATTGAAATCCCGTCGCCCGCTTTAGCAAGGCGTTTAATTTACACACACACACACACACACACACACACACACATATATATATATATATATAAGTTTTAGAAAAATATGAAATCAAACTGACTCTATATTTTTCATAGTTAAATGAAAGATCAATATACTTTAAACCCTGTATCTATCCCGAAGGATAAATACAGGATTTGAGCTTGAGGCTCGATCAAATAAACTATGAAATATATGAGATCCGTTTGTTCTGCGAAACCATTTTATTTGCTGACAAGTTTCCCTATTTAATATGAAGAATTAAATAGGGTTTATAATAAGCTGTGTTCAGACAAGCTTCCTATAAGGGCAAGCTCCTATAGTTAATTACATTTTAGATAACCGAAGTCACCTAAGAAAACTCTCAAAAAAAATCAGGAAATATTATCTTCAAGGAGTTCAAAAGGATAAGACTTTTCAATGAAATCAGACAAAGAGCTGTGAAATTGGAATGCTCAAATTTGGAACATTTTGTTTCTGGAATTCAAAGGAGGAAGAGCTAGGGGATGTGAACCTCGAAGACTTCCTAGTCTATCCTATTGTTTGGCTTCAATTTAAAAGAGAAATTATTTGAATGTTTCATCTTGCCAATTTTATTTGTTAGGGCTTACATTCGTGTGAAACATCACACAAATAGCCTCGAAGATGTGAGGATTTAGGTCGTGACAAACGACAACCTTGGAATCCTAAGATGAGTTAGGGATTATATTGTACAATAGAGCTATATAAAGGCCTAAATATGATGTGAGGATTTATGTTGCATAAGCAAACAACCTCGAAGTGTTATGGCTTGTTGTTTTAGTTCTAAGAAATGAAATTTGTTTAGCTGGGAAGACAGGTTTGGCTGTTGAAGATGGTTGTGCTGTCCACCATGCTAGTTCCAAGGTCCTTGCCATGACGAGTTTAAATTTTCTAAGGTGTCAGGTTATAATGTCAAATCAGGCGGCTCTATGGTTTTAGTTCTTTAGAAAATTATGGGGGCATGTTAAAGTTGATTAGAGCGACACTGGTTAGGATCCTACAGTTCTCTCATTTTGGTACCACTATTTTCTATTGTATTCACTTAGTCCAAATGAATTTACTAAACTCAACTTAATGAGTTCCATACTTTCATTTAGACCGAGAAGCCTCGTTAGCAATCGTAGGTTATCTCCTCCGAGGGATTCCCGATCATCTGATAAAGACGTCTTAATTTAGTTGCAATTGTGGTTTTGTGTGATGTTTGTGATTAAATTTTTAGTTTTCTTATATTTTAAATATTGTGGGGGTGAATTTTATCTTTGTTATTTTTAGTTTTAGTTTTAGTTTTACGGCTATCCTAGTAGTTTTGGTTTTCATATAGGGGGACATCGTTGTTTAATATGCAAGTTTTGTAAGAATAAAAGTACAGTGTAGAAAGTATAGAAAAAGGCGGTATTATAAACTGTAAAAGCGTACATGACGAGTCTTTTCGTTCCACCATCTAAAACTCAAAATGCATGTAAGGCCGTTTTTTGTAAAATAGAAAAATAAGGTTATGGTGATCTACCAAAATCCTAAATCATATATTGGTGAGCACCTATTAATTTGACTAAGGATGATTTCATTAAGCAAAACATGTTAGGTTTAGTAGACCTCCGAGTTATTCAAAAGGTCGGGAGAAAGAAGCGGGTCCATGCTTCCCTCTCACCGCCTGGTGAAAAGTCTTGAGCTTATTTAAACTTATTATGTCGCTTAATAACTGATTCTATAAATATATCTAATGCTCAGTGAACATTGATGTTTCCATTATCCCTAAGAGTAGGGGAATCGTCACTTGTAATTTAATTTGAGAATTATGTAGGTGAAGACCCTTAAATGGGCAAGTTAGTGTTATTAAGACACTTAGCCAATTTTAGCTTTAATTTGGGCTTATAGTGTTTCAAAAGTGTTCAATTTCTAGTTACATTTACTTTTCTAATCCTCATTTAATCAAACTTGATTTAGCTTAGGTCCCTACTAAGCCCTTAAGATCCTGGTGGATGTCTTAATAATTTTTTAAAAGAAGTTGAATTTTAAGTGATGATAATTTGTTAACAAAACTTTTGAATGTCATTTGAACATCAAATATGGGTATTAAATTAATGAGTTTTTTACACCCAAAACTATACCCCTAAGTCCCGGATCATTTAATTTGGTAGACTTCCAAATTTTAATAATCTAAGAAATTTCAAATTTATCCTTTAATTGGAAAAATTGAGATTGGTTTGTACCAATTAATCCCGCGTGTTTCAATCAACCAAATATATTAATTAAGATCAATGGTTGCCCATTTCCCTTTCTTGAATTAAGCCTAAGTGTTAATTAAAGCCAAATTTTCAAAATTACAATTTTGCCCCTAAGGCTCAATCACTTCATAATTCATCAAATTTAATTCAAATGACTTTGGAATTTTCATCCCACCTTACTCATGGGTCAATTAAGACATCAGAGGAGAAAATGTGATTTTTTCAAATTTTAATTTAATTTATATAATTATTGATATGCAAAAATAGGATTTTTCAAAGAAAATTTGACAACATGACCAAGGCAAAGCCTAATCCATTGAAGTTTTTACTGGAGTTAGAATTAGACTAGGGAAACACTTGGGCCCAATTTTATGATTTTTTGAGTTTTATTTGAATTATTAGAATTATTTTAACATTTGGAGTGTTAATTAATTATAAAACATTTTAAATGTAAAAAATTAAGTTTTATATTTTTATTAAATCCCTATAAAGTCAAGGAACCTAGAGAAATGCATTTTACATTTTTCTGATTTTTCTATGAATTGTTCGAATTATTTAAGGGAAAAATTAAGAAAAATTTATTTTTAGCATGTAAAAAATTATTTTAAGCTTTAAAATTCAATATCTTCACTTAAAAAATTAGGAAAAATATTCCAATTGCTCTTAAATACTTAGGAAACTATTTAGATCATTTCCATTGATTTTATCAATTTTGTGATTTTTATTAATTTTTAATTATTTAAATATTAAAATAGGTTTAAAAATGAAGTTTTCATTTTAATTAAAATTTTATATTTAAAAAATTTTCCTGATCATCGGGAAACCAAATTTTATAATTTTTTGGCTTATATTTAAATTATTAAAAGTTATTTTAATGTTAAAAATGCCATTTAACTTAGAAAATCAAGTTAAGCTATCAAATAATATTCAAATGTTTTAAAATGTTTTTGGGGAGTTCTCCTAACTTCAAATCACATTAGAGATTAAAAATCAAGTATTTATATGATTATTTTTCCCAAATTAATTTTATTTGTATTTTAGGATTTTGTGAGAGTTAAATGTATTCTTAATGACTTGGCCCATGAAAAATTTTCCAAAGGGTTCTTTGGTCACACTAAACCTTCCAAAATTTCTTTTGATTTTTCAAAACAACATGCTAATTATTAAGATTAATTAATAAAAATAATATACATAAACTTAAAAGATATTTTGTCTAGAGGTCTTCTCTAACATTGGAAAAATCAGAGAATATCCCCCATGACATAGGCAACAAATTGCCAAAATATCGAGCCATGGTGAAGTGTCTACATGCATGGAGAGTTAATAGATTAAAAACTCTATTTAATTAATGAAAAATAAACTATGCATCAAATAAACTTCAAACCATTTCTACATTGTTCTCCTCTGTTCACTGAGCAAGAGGGTATTTTAATTTTAATTTTTTTCATTTTTTATGCAAAGGTATGAATTTTTAAATATGACGCATTTAAATAAATTAGAAAATACCCTATTTTCTACTTAACCACGCAATGCTGACTGGATCCCAGGCAACTCCGAACGGCTATGCGGCGTGCTCCCATTTATTGAGCTTTCCACCCTGGCATGCCACGCGACCCGCAGTTCACGCACCAAGAGTTTTTTCAGCTAGATCTCGTTCGTTGACGAGATAAACACGCGATCGAACGACTACCCGTCATCATGCTCAAGTAGGCTAACCCGAGAACTGTCCACACTAAAACCTTAAGATCTCACTCTAGACTCAACCAAATCTCATGGGGTTTGTTCTGAGAGCTTCTTTTACTCAAGAAGAACTTATCTATATGAATTATACTGTATGAAATATAGTAAATATGTATAGAGGGTCGAAATAAGCTCAGTTTAGGGTTAGAGTTTGATATAATTATCTAAGAGGGGAGGCCTCAATCAGATGGTTGTGGTAGCTATGATTGGTCCCGACGAACTTCCAGATGAAGTCTCAAACTCTGGTGAATAGTCTAGGTATGAATTTGATCAAGGTCTATATCAGGTGTTGGTCAAGAGCTAGGTTAGAGGCTATTTCAGAGGGGGCTTTTGTGGGGAATCAACTTCGTTCACTGTAGGGATGGTGTGTGCACAGTTAATTAGAGTTTGGTTCACTATGGAGATGTGGGGAGTTTTGTCCTGGTTTTAACTGAAACTTTGAGCTTAAAATTTAACTCACACAGAAGGAACCAAAGGGGGAAAATGGTGGGCTTGAACTGAGGAGGTTCTAGGGAGTCTCTAGAAGCAAATTGGCAGAGTTTCCTTAAAAAATTTTCAGCTCTCCCCCATTGGACATAGAGGTGAGCTTTAAATAAAATGTCCTAGGCTAGTTGCCAGTGCCAATTGGGGGGTGGAAAATATTTCTTATGTGGAGGGCAGAGAAGCCCTAAAGAATAGTTGAGCTGATTTGGCCTCTAGGTTTGAATAGGGTTGAATTTGTGGGTGGTGGCTCAATGTTTGGCCATTTCCCAGCCAGGGAGTGGTCACCACCTGGCTCAGGAAGGTCAGGTGGTGGCTAATGATGGTTAACTCCCTATGGTAAGTGATGATGGTGGAGATATTTCAAGTTAGGGCCAAAAATGAGTTAAAATCCTTTAATTTTGGGATCCATTGCGCCATAGCATGCTTTGGTGGGTTTAGGGTGGTTTAGTCTAGTCCTTAGGAGGAGCTTAGTGGTTGTGGTATCATTGTCTTGGTGGCCTAGACATGGCTAAATCAAATTTGGTTAAAGGGTTCAATTTGGGTCAAAATGGCTAGATGTTGTACTTAAGTTAGGCTAGCCTTGTCAATTGGCCCAATTGATCAATAAATTTGATGTAAATTATTTTAATGAAGAGTTTAGAGAAGATTTGGAGTGATTTTGAGTTGGTTTGAGGGTTCAATTTGGAGGAATTTGGAAATTTGGTCATTTTGGGCATTGTAGGCTAGACTTAGGTCAAAATTAGGCTAGGCTTGGGCTACATCTTAAATGATTGTTGAAAATGGTCAATATGAACATCATGATGAGTTTTCAACATAACTTGGGTGCAAATTTTGGGGTTAGGGCATTCAATTTGGTGAAATTTGGAGATAAGCCCACTTTGGGGCAAATTTGGGGATTTTGGACTTAGGTCAAAATTAAATGAACATGAGGCCTCACCAAGGCTAATTTAAGGTCAATTTTGATGTGTATGATTGTTATGAAGAGTTTTCAACATAAATCGTGGCAAATTGAGTAGGTTATGAGGTTCAATTTTGTGGGATTAAGTCATGTTGCCAAAATTGGGGGTTTGACTTAGATCAAAATTGGGCTCAAAGCATGGGCCAATTAAGCTTGAATTTGATTTAAATTAGTCATATGAAAGGTGAATTTAAGTTTAAGATTGATATTGAAAAATAATTGGGCCCAAATTGATAGACATTTGAGGTGAATTTGGGGAAATTAGGCATTTAAAGGCAATTTGGGGGTTTTGGTCAACATGGTCAAATTGGCCAAATTGGTTTCAAATAAAGGGTTCAAATTGGTTTTGGAGATATTTTGAGTGATTTTGGATGTTTTAGGAAAGTTTGGGGCGCCAAGGGTATTTTTGTAATTTTGGCAATTTTTCGAAGTATTTTGGTACATTTGGAAATTTTGGGTAGTTTTGGGTAACTTGGGTATTTTCAAAAGAGTTGAAATGATTTTTGAACAAGTTTGGATATGTTGGATAAATTTGAGAATTTTGGCCAAATTTTGGATTTGGGGGTGTTTAGGTGATTTGGGTATATTTGGGGGCGAAAGGTCAAATTGGGTATTTTGGTAGGGTAGGGGTATCAACCACCCTTCATGAGCTATGAACCAATGGAATCCCCATTTGGGTCCTCTATGTACTGGTCTTATCTAAACCCTAGCCTAGGGCTACTGGGTTTAGGGGATCATATACATGGGTCTCCCAAAGGATCAACGGATCAAAGTCAACAAATATTTAGGTTAGGGTTGTGAGAGATTATGAGTGAGAGTGAGTGAAAGTGAGTGCCTTAGCTCCAAACCAACACCCAAGGCTAACCCTAAGTTCAAAAAGTTCTATGGGAACTCTCCTTGAGCTCCCCCATAGTGACCCCACCTACTAAGTGCTAGAGGTTAGGACCAATATATGAAACTTCAAGCTGAGCACACAGAAGTGTAGAATTTCTAATGGTGAGGGTTCCTTTTCTAGTCTTCAAAGAATAGTCAATAGAAAATTCCTATGGCTAGACCCTAGGCAACAAAAGAGGAAAATCTAAACCTCAACCAAAAGTGAGGTCAACAAGCTTTATCTAGGCTAGACAAACATATCTATACAGTTCAATGAGCATGAAGTGTTTATTTCTTTCAAACTAGACCAAACCCTATGCTACTTTTAAGAATTTTGACCAATTCCTTGTCCCAAGAGGTGTGGTCTTATTTGGTATTACTTAAGAGCTTTCTATTGATGTCACAAACCACCATGTTGCTTCAATTTTAACTGAAATCAATCATAGATATAGACTAGACCAAATAGTGGTTCGGTTTGTGTTGGGATGGGTTGGAGAGCACAAGAAGGCATAATTTAGCTTGGGGATATTGTTTTGGGGGCTTAGGAAAGCTCTTGTAAGTTTTAGATGAGAGTTTTGGAAGAGTTTATGTCAAGGTAGAAAATTCCTGGAATAGGGTAGAACAATTAGGGTTTGCTAGTGGTGGTGGTGGCTTGAGAACATAAGGGATCAATTTCTTAGGTCAAGAGGGACATTTTCTCTGTTGAGAGACAAAGGTTTTGGTGGTCTAATAGGGAGTCTCATGTTCCTTCCTTAAGTTGCCATGAGAGGCCATTGGAGAGCTTGACTATGATTGGAAAACCTTGGGCGGCTCCTTAGAGAGTTCTTAAATTAATTTCAAGGGGTTTTGGGCAGAGGAGAGAAACTTTAAAGTTTCCATAATGGCTTGATCATGGTGATGAGCTTGGCGNCAAGTTTCCATAATGGATTGGTCATGGTGATGAGCTTGGCGATGAGGGAGTCATGGGTGGAAGCCTTAAGCTAATTGGAGGCTTCTTATGTAGATAATAGGGATCAGAGATGATCTAGCTTGACCCGTCAAAGATTGTTCCAATGGGGCTTATGCTAGGTGACATGTGTACCTCCGGATGAGTCTTGGTGGAACATGCCAAGCTCACTACCCAATGGATTGATTTACTCTGATTTGGCTTGGAGTGTCATCCATTAGCCATTTTAAGTGGGAATTCGGTCATGGGTGAACCATTAGAAATGGGCCATGAGCCATCGATTTGTGTTGGGTCTTATCTTAGAGTTTTTGATTTGGACTAAATGAGTTCGGTTTCTTCTTAGCCTACACCGTAATGCAATTTAAAAATCCACCTAATTAATTAAGGAATTAATTAATTAATAGAATTATGAGTTTTGACCCTATGGTGGCAATCATGTCTTTTACATGGTGTAGCTTCATGACCATGTTGAGTGAGGTAAATTGGAAGAGGATGTGGTAAATTGGTCTAAATTTAGTCAAATTGGGATAGGCCCAATTGATTTTGACCATCACAAGGTGCCATCAAGTATATGTTCAAAAGGGCACAATAAGGTTTAAGGTGATTTTTAGGGTTTGGTATGGTTTGGGAGGAGTTCGGTGAGCCTAGGGATCAAAGTGGTTCGTAGGGTCAATAGGCAAGCCCTTAGGGTATTAGGTTGATTTGGGTGNGGGTCATGGGTGAACCATTAGAAATGGGCCATGAGCCATGGGTTTGTGTTGGGTCTTATCTTAGAGTTTTTGATTTGGACTAAATGAGTTGGGTTTCTTCTTAGCCTAGACCGTAATGCAATTTAAAAATTCACCTAATTAATTAAGGAATTAATTAATTAATAGAATTACGAGTTTTGACCCTATGGTGGCATTTATGTCTTTTACATGGTGTAGCTTCATGACCAAGTTGAGTGAGGTAAATTGGAAGAGGGTGTGGTCAATTGATCTAAATTTAGTCAAATTGGGATAGGCCCAATTGATTTTGACCATCACAAGGTGCCATCAAGTATATGTTCAAAAGGGCACAATAAGGTTTAAAATGATTTTTAGGGTTTGGTATGCTTGGGAGGAGTTTGGTGAGCCTAGGGATCAAAGTGGTTCGTAGGGTCAATAGGCAAGCCCTTAGGGTATTAGGTTGATTTGGGTGACCTAGGGCATGTATTGCCCATGGTAATTAAATAGAGTTTCATACCTGGTCAAAACCATAATCTATCTTAAAAAGGGGTTGGGGGCTTGGGCCTTTCCTAATGAAGCCCAAGAAAGCACAACCCTGGTCTAGGGTCACGTGCAAGTTGGTTGGGTCAGTCCTCAAAAGAGGCTAGTCAACACCATCTTATAACAAAGCCAATGACTGATACACCTAAATAATATAGTGTTTATAGGCACATTTTTATATCTATTTTTGAGATATTGCACTTTAATGGAAGGTATTTTTGTGTTTTTCTTGCAGATACATGGTAAAAAGGGTAAAAATGCTTTTGAAAAGGATCAAATTTGGAGCAAAAAGGTGAAAAATGTGCTAAAGAGATTTAGCGCCTAAGCGCCAAAGGTCCCGTGCTTAAGCACCAGTGGCATTTACTAGATGAGTAAAGTCGGTTTTTGCAAATTTTAAAGAGGTTTTGGAGGCACCCATTGGCTTAATAGGTGGTTATAACCACCATGGACGAAAATTATCACGAAAGGATGCATCTCTTAGGGAATACATCAAATCTAGACATATTTTGAAGAGTTTCCAAGGCACCTCTTGGAAAACTATAAAAGAATGAAGAAAGGATTTTGAAATGAGTCCTGAAAATACTTAGAAAGTATGGAAAGTTCATAAATTTAGGGAGTTAGTTCAGAGAGATTTTCAGGTACCATTTTTACTTTTATTTTATCCTTTTTGTTAGTTTATTTTGAGTGATTGTAAAGAGAAGAGATTGAAAGGAACTTAATGACTTTTGTGGAGAACTTGCGAGAAGTTTTTATCTTTTCGTTTTAAGATTACTTTTTGTTTTAGTTGAAACTTATTGTTGGTTTGATAATGATTTCTACTTTTAAACTAAAGCGTGGTTTTATTTTCTCCAAGGATTCTGAGTAGTATTGCTTTTTAAAATGATAAGTAATTAAGTTTTGGATGGAAATTGTGTAGAGTATTGATCTTTAATGTTGGAAGAAGTTGTGATGATTTAAATCCATGCACTGCATTTACTTCTTCATTTGGCCAATCGATATGTTAAAATTTGTTGTGAGAACATGTAAGAACTGGGTTGGTATTGTCTCAGTCAACAATTGAAAAGAATCAAATGAGGTTGTATGAATGAGAATGTAGTTCATATGACTGAGTGAAAATAAATAGGGAAATATTCATTGAAGGGTGTAGAGTTAGAGGACTTTAAAGTGACAGGTTAAAGCCCCCAACTTGGTTTATTGTTTTAGGTTATGATACAAGATTTTAGCCCCTAGGTGGAGGGAATCAAGGGAGCGCTAGAGTGAGAGCTAGTATCTTCCCTCCTTAGCCGGTCTTCAGAACTATTCAAACTTTAAATTAGTCAATGTTTTCTATAGCAACTCTAGTAAGGTTAAAGAATATTATTGCTCCTATTTGACACAACATAATTTGCACACTTCCACAAAAGAATTCCTATACTTATTATTGATTCATGATAAGAAGAAAGATATTTTTCTTATTAAGTGCTTTTCATCTACAAAACTCTACTTAATTTTTTAAGTTGTTACTATTTTGTCAAAATATAAAAAATACCAAAAATATTTGAATTTTTATTACTGCATAACATATTCAGTTTAAGTAATTGTCTTTTTAAAAATAAAAGTTTTCTAAAAGTGCATATTGTATAAATTCCCTGTGGGTTCGATATTCAAGTCTTAATAAAAAAGTCCTATATTGCTTAATAACAATATGTATACTTGCGTAGTATCCCAATATATATAAATTAAAAGTTAAATTCTTATTTTTCTTCAGGATCAAGCTTTTTATTTTGTTGTAAATTGAGGAAAAATAAGTGAAATATAATCTGAATTATTGTTGTACTTTGAATATTAACAATATCAAGAGGGATCAAGTTTTTTGCGCCGTTGCCAGGGAATCAAAAGCAAAATTTCTATTTTTAGAAAGTCTTATTTAAACTTTAAATATTTTATCTTATTTTTTGTGTGTGTTTTGAATTTTATTTTATTTTATTATATATTTGTGTATACGTGGTTCAGGTTCCAAAGGAATAGTGCCCTACGATTCTGAATTAGAAAGAATTATTAGAAAAATCAGAAAAACCAAAAAAATTATAAATTTTGAAAAATCCAAAAAAATAATAGAAATGACACACCAAAATAATCAAAATGCTGAAATTTATCAAGAGTTTAGACCTTTAAGAGATTATGCAATCCTACTATAAATGAACTTTATTGTAGTATTCAAAAACCTATTGTTGTGGCTAATTCATTTGAGCTTAAACCTGCTATTATCTAAATCATATCAAATAATCAGTTTGGCAGATCACCAACTAAAGATCCAAATTTACATCTTGCCTATTTTTTAGAAATGTGCGCTACATTTAAATATGATGGTATATCACATGATGTCATAAGACTCAGGTTATTTCCTTTTTCATTGAGGGATAAAGCTAAGATGTGGTTGAATTGGGTTGCACCTGGATCTTTTAGAACTTAGGGTGATTTAACACAAAAATTCCTTACTAAATATTTTCCACCATCAAAAACTGCAAGGCTTAGAAATGATACTACATCTTTTAATCAGTTTGAAGGGGAATCTATTTATGAAGCATGAGAAATATTTAAAGAACTCTTAAGAAAGTGTCCACACCATGTTATACCAGATTGGTTAATAATTTAAATTTTTATAATGAATTAGTTGGATCTCTTAGATCAATTATCGATGCCGCTGCTGGCGGTTCATTGATGTCAAAACCATTTCATGACGCATTTGCTTTAATTGAAGGAATGACTACCAATAATTTTCAATGGCCTTCTAAGACGAAAAATCCTAAGAAAGTAGTCAATATTCATAAAACTGATGCATTTACCATGTTAGCAAATCAAGTTGCTGCAATTTCAAGGAAGTTAGACCAAATTGCAATGAAGTTTTCTCAACCAATTTCCATGATGGAAGAGAATTCATTAGGCCAAACTGTAGATTCTCAAGCATCATTAGAAATTTTGAATGCAATAAATAATAAGCAAAATAACCCATATTCCAATTATTATAACCCAGGTCGGAAGAACCATCCCAACTTCAACTAGAATAACAATTCGAGTGGTAATAATCAGCAATGAGGGAATAACCAAGGAAACCCATTGACAAATTGGAACAACTAAGGGAATAATAATTGTAGATCTACTTATCCTCTAGTTTTTCACAGTAATACACAGTTTAAGGAGAAGAAGTTGTCTATAAAAGAATTGGTGTTGCCAATGAGAAATCAATTACCAGGTCAAAGAGCTACAATTAGAAATATCGAGAATCAACTTGGGAAAATGGAAAATTCATTAAGTAATAGAACCAAAGGAACACTTCCTAGTAATACTGAATCAAATCCAATAGACCAGACTAAAGAACAAGTAAAAGTTGTTCAACTTAGAAGTGGAAGGGAGTTGGATGGTCGGGTTCAAAAATAAATTGAAGTAGAGAGCGAAGGAATTGAAAAATCGAAAGAGGACCCTCCAAAAGATTCTGAGAGACCTAATTCTCTGCTGAAAAATGATTTGGAAAAACCACCACCTCCATTTCCTCGGATACTTTGTCAGTTGAAGTTTGATAGGCAATTTTCAAAATTTTTGAAAATATTTAAGAAGCTTACAATTAATATTCCATTTGCTAAAGCCTTAGAACAAATGCCGAGCTATGTAAAGTTTATGAAGGATATTCTCAATAGGAAAAGGAAGTTTAAAGAAAATGAGACTGTTGCACTTAGTGAGGAGTGCAGGGTGATAATTTAATAGAAGCTTCCAGATAAGCTTAAAGATCATGGTACCTTTACAATTCCATGTGCAATAGGAGACAGATTTTATAGGAAAGATTTATGTGATTTAGGTGCAAGCATTAACCTTATGCCATTATTAATATTTAAAGGATTGAGATTAGTAGAAATAACTCCTACTACTGTAACTCTGCAATTAGGAGATCTTTCGATAACATATCCTGAAGGAGTTATAGAAGATGTCCTAGTGAAAGTGGATCAATTTATCTTTCCTATTGATTTTATTGTGCTAAGCATATGGAGGAAGATAAAGAGATACTTATCATTTTAGGGAGACCTTTCCTAGCCACAGAAGGACAAAGATAAAGAGATACCTATCATTTTGGGGAGACATTTCCTAGCCACAAGAAGAGCAATGATGATACCTATCATTTTGAGGAGACCTTTCTTAGCCACAGGAAGAGCAATGATGATGTGAAAAAAAGGAGATTTAACAATGCGCGTCTATCATTTTGGGGTGAACTTTTCTAGTCACAGGAAGTGCAATGATATATGTTCAAAAAGGGGAATTAACAATGCATGTCAATGATCAAACTGTTACTTTTAACATTTCAAGATCAATGAAATACCATGCAAAAGTTAAAGATGATGAATGTTTTAGAATGGATGTTATAAGATATCTAAGTGAATGTCATTTCAAGACTACTTATAATGAAAAATCTGAAAAAAAAGATTTGGAACACAAGCAAAAAGAGGAATTAGATCAATGTGATGATCTTTTTAAGGAAGATTCAAACTATTCTCGAGAAAGTTTTGAAGTTTTGGACACGATAGACAAAGATAAATCATTTTGTCCATCTATTAAAAAACCTCTGAAACTAGAGTTGAAGTGACTTCCTGATCATTTAGAATGTCTTTTTAGAAGATTCCTCTACTTTACCTGTTATTATTTCCTCAAAATTAACAATGGAAGTAGAAACAGGGTTGATGAAAATTTTGAAAAATTTTAAGAAAGCCTTTGGATGGACAATTACTGATATTAAAGGAATTAGTCTTTCAATTTGTATGCATAGAATTCATATGGAAGAGAACTGTAAACCCAGGGATGAGCCGCAAAGGAGACTGAATCCTGTTATGAAAGAAGTTGTTAAGAAATAAATTTTAAAGTGGTTAGATGCTGAAATTATCTACCCTATTACAGATAGTGCATATATTTTATATTTTCTTGCACATTATTATTCCACCGCCAACTATTTTTATTTATAAAAATTTTTTCTTTTGATTCACCAAGCACATCTTTTGCTACTTTTTTAATAGTATTTGTTACTTTATCCCACATAACATTTATTTCTTAATGAATATCTTTCTAAGAAAGGACGAGTAACTGTTCTTGTAAATGAACATAATGAGTTAATACCTACTAGACAAGTTGCAGGGTAGCGAATATGCATTGATTATAGAAAATTAAATCTTGCCACTAGGAATGATCATTTTCCATTAACCTTTCTAGATCAAATGCTGGATAGACTAGCTGGGCATAAATACTTTTATTTTCTGGATGGACCGGTTATCACCAAATTAAAATACCCCTTGAGGATCAAGAGAAAACAGCGTTTACTAGTCCTTATGGTATTTTTGCTTCTAGAAGAATGCCCTTTGGTTTATGTAATGCCCCTCCTACATTTAAAAATTGTATAATGGTAATTTTTTGTGATTTAATTGAAAAAGGTATTGAAGTCTTTATGGATGAATTTTTAGTGTTAGGAACTTCATTTGACTCATGTTTAGAAAATTTATCCAAAGTTCTTAAGCGCTGTGAAGAAACAAATTTAGTCCTTAATTGGGAAAAATACCAATTTATGGTTGCAGGAGGAATTTTATTAGGTCATCAAATATAAGAAAATGGTATGGAAGTAGATCCTGCTACAATTCAAGTGATCTAAAGTTTACTTTATCCAACAAATGTAAGGAAAATTAGGAGTTTTTTAGGACATGTTGGATTCTACAGGCAATATATGAAAGACTTTTCAAAGGTTGTTAAGCCTTTATGCCATTTACTGGAGAAAGATGCAATTTTTAATTTTGATAAGGAATGCCTAAAAGCTTTCATATTATTAAAAGAAAAATTAATCACTGCACCAATTATAGTTTCACCAAACTTGGAAAAATCTTTTGAATTAATGTGTGATGCTAGTGATTATGTTATAGGAGTTGTTTTCGGACAAATATATGATAAAATTTTTGAAGTTATTTACTATACTAGTAAAACTCTTAATGAAACTCAAATTAATTATACAAAAACTAAAAAAGAGATATTAGCAATAGTATATGCTTTTGATAAATTTAGATCATATTTAATTGTAACTCTTTGTATAGTGCATACAAATCACTCTGTTATTAAGTATTTAATGAAACAAAAGGATGTTAAACCTATATTTATGAGATGAATTCTTCTTTTACAAGAATTTCATTTTGCAATAGTAGATCGTAATAGGATTGAAAATCAAATTGCTGATCATTTTTCCTGGCTTGAATTAGAAAAACCACTCTATTTTGAAAATGAAATTAATGAACATTTTCTAGATGAAAAATTGTTCACTTATAATGAGTGGCGTGTTCCGTGGTATGCCGACATTATGAACTTTATTGTTAGTGATATTATACCTTATGGAATGATATACCAACAGAAGAGGAAATTTATTTCTGAACCTAAGACTTATTTTTTAGATGACCCATTTTTATATAAATAAGGAAAGGATCTAATTATTCAAAGATGTGTACCATTAGAAGAAACTTATAAATTATCCCAAAAATGTAATAATTCTGATTTTGGGGGACATTTTGGTGTTGATAAAAAACCATACAAAATTTTACAATCTGGATTCTATTGGCCTTGGGGGACAGTGTTGATAAAACAACATACAAAATTTTATAATCTGGATTCTATTGGCCTACAATTTTTAGAGATGTTAATGCTTATATTAATGTTGATAAAACAACATACAAAATTTTACAATTTGAATTTTATTGGCCTACAATTTTTAGAGATGTTGATAAAATAACATACAAAATACAAAAATGTCATAATTCTGATTTTGGGGGACATTTTGGTGTTGATAAAATAACATACAAAATCAGATTTTGGGGGACATTTTGGTGTTGATAAAACAACATACAAAATTCTACAATCTGGATTTTAATTAGCATACAATTTTTTAAGATGTTAAAGAGTAGGCATACACTTTAAGCATCACATTAAGGTAAAGCAAAACTTGTGATAGATGCTAAAGAGTAGGAAATATTTCTAGAAGAAATGAGATGCCCCTCAATTATATGCTAGAAGTTGAAATAGTAGGCAATATTTCTAGAAGAAATGAGATACCCCTCAATTATATGCTAGAAGTTGAAATATGTAGGCAATATTTCTAGGAGAAATGAGATGCCCCTCAATTATATGCTAGAAGTTGAAATATTTGATGTTTGGATTAATATTCATGGGACCATTTATACCATCTTTCGGAAATATATATATTCTGTTAGAAGTGGATTATGTATTCAAATGGATAGAAGTTGTTACTTTACCTTAATGTGATGCTGAAAGTGTTGTAAACTTTTGGAAAATGAATATATTTTATAGATTTGGGATGCCAAGAGTTACCATTACTGATGGGGGCAGTCATTTCAGAAATGCCATAATGGAGAAATTATTAAAGAAATATCATATAAATCTTAGGATTGCTACTGTATATCATCCTCAGACAAGTGATTTGGCTGAATTATCCAATCGAGAAATTAAAAGAATTATGGACTGTGAGATAAATAGATTGCTCAGTAAAACTTAACTATTCTTTGTGGGCTTATAGGACTGCATACAAAACTCCTATAGGAATGTCCCCATATAGGCTAATACCACTTACCAGTTAAACTTGAGCATAAAGCATATTGGGCTATTAAAGAGATCAATTATAATTTAATCAGTTAAACTTGAGCATAAGGCATATTGGTCTATAAAAGAGTTCAATTATAATTTGGAAGATGCTGGTGAGAAAAGATTATTACAATTAAATGAGCTTTAAGAGATAAGGAATGAAACTTATGAAAGTGCCAAAATTTATAAAGAAAAGATGAAGATGTGGCATGATCAAAGGATTCTTACTAAAAATTTTCAGCCTAGGGCAACAAGTTTTGCTATATAATGCAAGGTTAAGATTATTTCCAAGAAAACTTAAGTCCAGGTCGAAACACGTTTTTCTATATAATTTAAGGTTAAGATTATTTCCAGGAAAACTTAAGTCTAGGTGGATGGGCCCATTTATTGTGATTAAAGTTTATCCTTATGGAGCTGTCGATAATAAAGTCCAAAATATGATAAATTCTTTAAAGTGGATGGACATAGAATGAAACCTTATTATATAAGGGATCGGCAAAAGTTTAATGATGGAATGATGTTGGGTCAACCAAAGTAAGCACTGGTTATGTATGGTTGATGACGTAAAACCAAGAACTTTATGGGAGGCAACCCATAAGTATTAGTGTGTTTTTGTTTTTATTAATGTTTTATGTGTGATTAAAAAAATTGCGATAGTATTTTTGGGACTATTATGTTTTAGTATTGATTTTAAGACTTAAATTAGTGATTTGGACNAAGTAAGCACTGGTTACGTACGGTTGATGAAGTAAAACCAAGCACTTTATGGGAGGCAACCCATAAGTATTAGTGTGTTTTTGTTTTTATTGATGTTTTATGCGTGATTAAGAAAATTGCGATAGTATTTTTGGGACTATTATGTTTTAGTATTGATTTTAAGACTTAAATTAGTGATTTGGACATGTTAAAATAAGAATTTAGATGTTAAGTTAACTTGTGCAAAAAAGTGCACGGGCGCTTAAGCACGACAGTTTAAAAACATGTGCGAAAATTAATATTCTAGAAGGGAAAATCGCCTAGAAGTTTGGAAAAATGTGCCAAGGCAGTTTCTAAATGTGTCTAGGAGTTATTTAAAGGATTTAGGTTTATAAATAGAAAGGTTTAGTGAAGGAGTTTTACCCCAAATCATTTCTAGCCCCAAAGTCTAAGAGAAAGATAGATTTTAAGATGATGTCTTCATAGGAGATGGATTTGAAGAAGGATGATACTATGAGGATGAAATTCATTACTCAAAGTGCACAAGAAATGTATAACAATTTCTTAGCCATTAGTATTGAAGGGATATCAAAGAAGATCAACAAAATTAGAAATACAATTTCTCTACTGGAGACTAAGGTATTAGAAATTCATGCACAGCTTGAGCATATTGGATGGCAATTGAAAATACAATTTGGCCACACTAGTTATATAGAGGAATTAGATAAAGAGATGTTTCTTAAGCAAAAGTGGATTGAAGAAGATTGCATCAGAGCACGTCACCACCGTCTATTTTATCAACTTTATATTCCAGTTGCCCTAGAAGAGACTAATGAAAGACCTAAATTTGTTCCTTCTAATTAAGAATGGAATTAAGTTTTATGTTTGTTTTTGTGTGATTAAAATTGTTTCCTTTTAGTATTTTTAGTGTTTAACACATGTGTTAGAGTTTATGTTAATTATGTGTTTAATTGTGAATGTGTGTTAAGTGTTTTGTACTTAGGAAAATTTTCTCATCCGAGACTATTTGGAGCGAGAATTAAGCGTCAATAATATTTGCATTTGTGTCTAAATTAATATATACTTGTTTTTGTGAAAATTTTGTGTTGTTTTAGCCTTGAATTAAAATAGTTATTAAAGAAAATTTTGAGATAAAGGAGAGTTACGGGATGTTGAAAATAGTCATTTAAGTGCTATAAGACCACTTAGGCGTGGTTGTTGACCTCACTTTTGGTTGATGTTTAGTTTTTCCTCTTTAGTAGCCTAAGGTCTAGCCATAAAACTTTCCTATTGACTATTCTTAGAAAAAGAGACATGGAACCCTCACCATTAGAAATTTTACCATCTTCTTTACTCAACTTGAAGTTCCACATATTGGTCCTAACCTCTAGCACTTAGTAGGTGGGTCAGTATGGGGGAGCTCAAGGTGAGTTCCCATAGGACTGCTTGCCCTTAGGGTTGACTCTGGGTGTTGATCTAGAGCTAAGGCAAGAAATTCAAAATGAGTCACCCTTAGGACTGCTAGACCTTAGGATTGACCCTGGGTGTTCGTTTGGAGCTAAGGCACTCACTACAGTCATCTACACTCATATTCACTCACAACCCTAAACTCAATTTTCTAGCGTAGGTCCCTTGGTATTTTTAGGATACTCATGTAGATGATCCCCTAAACCTACCAGCCCTAGAGTTATGGTTTGACTAAGACCACGATGCAGAGGACCCAAAATGGGGTTTTCATTGGTCAATAGCTTGTTGGTGATGGTTGGTACCTCAACTCTACCAAAATACCCATCTTGGCATTTTACCCCTAAACACCCCCAAATTACCAAAATACCCCTCCATAGCCCAAAATTCCAAAAACTCCAATAATTCCTAGAAAATATCAATAAATCTCAAATATTCCTAATTTAATTTTTCTTAACTACCACATGACCCAGTTTGGCCAATTTTACCACCTTTAACCAAAATCTGCAAATTTGCCTTTAAGGGCCCAAATTTCCCCAAATTCAACCCAAATGTCGATCAATTTGATCTCAATTTGCCCCAATTTCAATACTAAACTCAAAATTACTCTTGATATGACCAATCTAGACCAAATCAAAGCTTAATTAGCCCATGATTTGAGCCTAATTTTGATTTAGGTCAAAACCCCAATTTTGACCATATGACCTAATCTCACCAAATTGAACCCATAGCCTAGTCAATTAGGCCCAATTAATGTTGAAAAATATTTATAAAATTCTTATAAATCAAAATAAACCATCAATTGGCCTTGGTGAAACCTCAAATCCGTTTGATTTTGGCCTAAATCTAAAATTTCCAAATTTAGCCCCAAATTGGCTAAGTCCTCAAATTTCACCCAAATGATTGCCTTAACCCACAAATTGACATCCAATTCATGTTGAAGACTCTTCATAGGGTACTTATTGACCATTTAGAATAATCAATTTGGACTTAGCCCAATTCTAACCCAAGCTAGACCCAGGCGTAGTCCAACATGACCAACTTGACTAAAAGTCAAAATTTCCTCAAATTGACCCTTCAATTGAGCTCAAAACCACTTCCATTCTTTACCAAAGTCTTTCCTTATGATCATATACAACAAATGCAACATTTATTTTGGCCAATTGAGATGGCTAATCTATCCCAAACCTAAGTTTTGGTCATTTGCACCCACTTGGACCCATGCACTAAATGTGACCTAACCACCCTAAAGTCACCAAATTAACTCCATCACAGCCATTAGTTGAATTTATTGATTAATCCAAACACCATGAAACCACATAAATCAAGCCATGGATCAATGGTCCCCCAAATCAAGGGATATTTTTTCCAAAAATGCATTTGCTTATGATATCCTTACCAAAATTAGGTGTTACTGCACTAAATTGTTGTGACATATGTTCTCTGAGCTCCTAGCCACCTCCCTCTGGCCTGCCGGCCAGCTTAGTGGCCGAAAAAGCTCAAAACTGAGAGCCACCCCCATGGCACCTCATCCAAGTCAAACTTAAAGGCCAGCTCAGCCGAACCAATTGATGGAGATCCTCTGCCCTCCACCTAAGCACCACAATGCACCCAAACTTATGCCCTGAGAGCCACCCTCATGGCCATTTTTATAAAAACTCATCTCCATAGCCATGGTAGGGGTGCTGAAATTTCATTAGTGAGGCCTCTCCAAACTTCACACAAAGCTCCCATAAGATCCTCTTACTGCATTCCAACCATTTTCCCTCACCAATTCTCACTACCATAGCTCAATTTTAAGCTTGAAACCTTATCGGAAACCCGGACAGAATCCAATACACTTTCACAGTCCATGAAACTCAAATTAACTCTACCCACACCTTCACAACAGTGAAAGAAGCCAAAGGCCCATAAAATCCCCTTTCCACAGAGTCTCTACCATAACTCTAGACCAACACCCAAATCTGGCCGTGATCGAATTCATACCTAAGCCTTACATTAAGACCAGAGACTCAATCCCTAGCCTCTTTGGATCATAACGAACGTGCCAAGACCCTCTGCTATAAGCTTCACTTCTCAGAGGTATAAAACTTCACCTTATCTCGAGCCTATTTTGATTCTTTATTTAATCGGCTTAATTTAATTGTCTGATTACGGTATGGATGTGTTCGTCTCACTTAGACGAGTCCACAGGACCAACCCGAGGTGATTTGGTTGAGTATAGGCTGAGATCTTAGGGATTTATTGTAGAAAGTCACGAGATCATTCTATCGGGGATGATGATGGGGAACCGTTTGATCGAGCGTGTATCAAACGGATGGAGGAGCTTGAGCCGGATGACGCTTTGGAACATAAACAACGGGCCGAGTCAGTGCTGAGGTTCTTGGCAGCCTGAAATGGAAGCGCGCCGCGTGGAGCTTCGGAGCCATCATAGGTTGAGGTGGCACGTGCGGTTTAAATAGATAAAGAGGGATTTTTCCTATTAACTTAAATACCCCTAACGTAGAAAATTCATAACCTTGTGAAGAAAAATCAGAAAAATGAAATAAAAATACCCACTTGCTCAGTGAATAGAGGAGAACAATGTGGAATAAATTTCAAGTCCATTTGATGATTATTTTATTTTTAGTTAATTAAACACTTTTTATAATCATTTGATTGTCCATGCATATTGACACATCACCTTGGCTTGATATTTGACATGTTGTAGCCTCTGTCAAGGGAAATATCATCTCATATTTTCAAAGTCAGAGAAAGTTCTTATACAGAGATCCATATTTTTCAAGTTTTTGCACATTATTTCCTTAAAATAACCATGAAAATTAGNTTTTTTATAAAAACTCATCTCCACAGCCATGGTAGGTGTGCTGAAATTTCTTTAGTGAGGCCTCTCCAAACTTCACACAGAGCTTCCCTAAGATCCTTATAGTGCATTCCAACCATTTTCCCTCACCAATTCTCATTGTCAGAGCTCAATTTTAAGCTTGAAATCTTGTCGGAAACCAGGACAGAATCTAATACACTTTCACAATCCACAAAGCTCAAATTAACTCTACCCACACCTTAACAACAGTGAAATAAGCCAAAGCCCCATAAAATCCCCTTTCCACAGAGCCTCTACCATAGCTCTAGACCAACACCCAAATCTGGTCGTGATCGAATTCATACCTAAGCCTTACATTAAGACCAGAGACTCAATCCCTAGCCTCTTCGGATCATAACGAACGTGCTAAAACCCTTTGCTCTCAGCTTCACTTCTTAGAGCAAAGGTATAAAACTTCACCTTATCTCGAGCCTATTTTGATTCTTTATTTAATTAGGCTTAATTTAATTGACTGATTACGGTATGGATGTGTTCGTCTCACTTATACAAGTCCATAAGACCAAACCGAGGTGATTTGGTTAAGTATAGTTTGAGATCTTAGGGATTAATTGTAGACTGTCACGAGATCATTCTATCGGGGATGATGACGGGGAGCCGTTTGATCGAGCGTGTATCATACGGATGTAGGAGCTTGAGCCGGATGAGGCTTCGGGACATAAACAGCGGGCCGAGTCAGTGCTGAGGTTCATGGCAGCGTCAAATGGAAGCTCACCGCGTGGAGCTTTGGAGCCGTCGTAGGTTGAGGTGGCATGCGCGGTTTAAATAGATAAATAGGGCTTTTTCCTATTTATTTAAATACCCCTAACTTAGAAAATTCATAACTTTATGCAGAAAAATCAAAAAAATGAAAAAAAAAATACCCTCTTGCTCAGTGAACAGAGGAGAACAATGTGAAATAAATTTCAAGTCCCTTTGATGATTATTTTATTTTTAGTTAATTGAACACTTTTTGGAATCATTTGATTGTCCATGCATATTGACACATAACCTTGGCTTGATATTTTGGCATGTTGTAGCCTCTGTCACGGGAAACATCCTCTGATTTTTTCAAAGTAAGAGGAAGTTCTTATACAGAGATCCATATTTTTCAAGTTTTTGCACATTATTTCCTTAAAATAACCATGAAAATTAGCATGTTGAATAGAAAATTCCAAGAAAATTTTGAAAGGTCCACAATGACGAGAGAAGCTTTTGGAAATAATTCCATGGGTTAAGTCATTTAAAATGTACTTAATTTTTATGAACACTAAATTATTAAGATAATTAATTTTGGAAATTACAAACATTTAAATGACTTGATTTTTTATCTCAGCTGTGGTTTAAGATTCAGAAAACTCATTATAAAAATTTCATAATATTTTGAGTTCATTTAATAACTTAAGTTNAAGAGACGCTTTTGGAAATAATTCTATGGGTTAAGTCATTTAAAATGTACTTAATTTTTATGAACACTAAATTATTAAGATAAATAATTTTGGAAATTACAAACATTTAAATGACTTGATTTTTTATCTCAACTGTGGTTTAAGATTCAGAAAACTCATTATAAAAATTTCATAATATTTTGAGTTCATTTAATAACTTAAGTTGATTTTCAAAAATAAATAACATTTTTGGCACCAAAATGATTTTTAAAGATCTAAATACAACTCAAAAAATTATGAAACTTAGTTTTTTTGAATTCTCTGTGATAAAGGGTATTTTCTAAAAATAAAATAATTATTAAAATAAAAACTTCATTTTCAGCCTATTTTTAAATATTTAAAATAATTAAAAATCCCTAAAAATAACAAAAAATATTAAAAATCATGGAATTGTTCTAAATGGATTCCTAAGCACTTAGGAACAATTAGAATACTTTTCCTGATTTTCTAAATAAAGATATTTAATTTTAAAGCTTAAAAATGATTTTTAAAGGCTAAAAATGAGTTTTCATTAAAATAATTCCATAAAAATCCAGAAAAATATGAAATTTTCTTTTCTAAGTTCTTCGACCTTAGGGAGACTTTTCAAAAGTACTAAACTTAATTTTCTCCATTTAAAATATTTTATATTTAATAAATACTCCAGAACTTAAAATAATTGTAATAATTTAAATAAACTTCTAAAAATCATGAAACTTGGTCCAAAGACTTCTCCAATCTAAAGTTACCTCTAGTAAAAAATTTTAAGGGATTAGGTCTTAACTTGGTCAAGTTAGGAATTTTCTTTGAAAAATCCTATTCTTGCATGAAAATAATCATATAAATTAAATTAAATTTTGAAAAATCACATTTTCTCCTCTTATGTCTTGATTGACCCATGAATGAGGTAGGATAAAAATTCCAAAGTCATTTGGATTAAATTTGATAAATGATTTTTAAAGATCTAAATTTCTAGCGATATTTTATTTTGAAATTATAAATTTTTAGATTGCTCCTATAAAAACATTCCATGTTATCTTGGAATATAAAAAGATAAATATCTTGCTTTAGATCTTATCTTAATGTTGAAATCCATCTTGAATGATGAAAGCGATAATATCAAAATAGATCTCTTCTTAAATTTTTTATTGACTTCCTTTCCCTTTGAAGTATTCAAAATTTAAAATCTCAATTAGAATATCATTCCTACAAATTTAATATGGTATAAGTAAGAGCTTACATTAATTATAATGGAAAGCATGTCACTAAAATTTTAATTGCCCAACTTTCATTAGATTTTTACGCAACACAATAAAAAATACTCTAAGAGTATTAAAGTTGATGTACGCAACACAATAAATTTGAATAAATATTTGCTAAAGATTTATTCAAATTTTTTGTAATGTACATTAATAGTGTATTTTGTAATAGTTTTTGCTTCAATTCAATGCATAAGATCCTTATAAGAGTATATTTATCTATTGCATTGATACGAAATTGAAGGACTCATGACAACGAAATCCAATAATATATAATTTCCCACAATAACCCAAAATAGTTGGAAAACCATTTTTAAGATTTTTGTATTTTGTTTGGAAAAGTTAGAAAAGATCGAACAGTCTAATGAACATCCAATTGGCAATGATTTTTTCAAAATAATAATAATAAAATGCTATCATTAAGTACAAAAAAGCTATATTAAAATTTCTAATAGTCCTATGATAATTAGTTTGCTCATAAACATTAGTAGACCAATCATACTGATATATAGTTAACGACTAAAATCACACTAAATTAGGATGTTGAAAAATAGGATAAATTAGGTTAACGATTCTTTAGAACTATGGTAATGCATAAATTGATTTTTATCCCTCTTTGAGAGCCCCTCTAAAATAAAACAATAAATTTTATCTCTATAACATCAAGTAGGGTGTCAATAAGGTGCTTTTAGGCGCGTTAGGCCAAATCCATGAAATATATATATATATATAGCATATGCGAATAAGTTGTAAGTCACATGAGATTGGGGTTTAGAATCCCCTCTGGTGATGGTCGCATTATGGAAGGCTGTATTCCAATTGTTAGACATATTAGGGGTGGTATTGGGCTCGTATAATAGCTTTAATGCAAAATCATATATATATTATTTATAAATTTTTATTATTTCTATCAACTACAAATGGTAGAATTAAATAATATAGTAAAACTCGGTATGTTGTAAATGGTTGAATGATTTTAGTTAGATGATGATAGTTGGATGATGATAATAGTTATGGAACGGTGGTAGCTGAAATGTAAAGTCAAATAATGGTGANTTGGTAGAATTAAATAATATAGTAAAACTCGGTATGTTTGTAAATGGTTGAATGATTTTAGTTGGATGATGATAGTTGGATGATGATAATAGTTATGGAACGGTGGTAGCTGAAATGTAAAGTCAAATAATGGTGAATAGACAGAAGAAAAATGGTGGTAATGGTTAGTTAACAATCATTAGATGACGATCATGAAATAATGATAGTGTCTAATTACGATTAGTGAAGTCAAATTTTGAGTAGAGCCCCATAATTTTTTAAATGTTTCTAAGTTCTTATTAAACTTGAGACTCTCCCCCTTCTTCTTTTTGGTCGAATAAGGCATTATTTATAACTTTTTAAAATATCATTTTGATAAATTAAGCCAAAATATAAAAACGATCTATAAATTTATTTATATTGATTTATTTGATAAAAACCTATTTGTTTCATATTTTTATGCCTTAAAGGCCTGAAAAAACAATAAACAAGTGCACTTTTTTATAAGAATGCTAGATTTTAAAAGTATTTAACCTTTTAATTAATTTCATAAAAAATTTGATGACATTCTAAATCTTTGATTTGAGCTTATTTTGGCTAGAATCCTACCATTTGCTTTTGAAGATTTATTTTATCCAAATGTTGAATTCCACTATAAATTAGTTGAAATTGGAGTTTAGATGGCCTTATTTAATGCTACATATTGACTTTTTCTTTCACTGATTTTTTACATGGTTTGATTTTTTTTTTTTCTTTCGGAATGCAGACTTCGGTTTTATTGGACATTGAAATCTAAATGTAAAACCTTTTCAAATGCTGCCGAAGGAATGCAAGTACCTGAACCTGTTTGATCTATGCATCTATTATATCTTTTAAAAGAATGCAAATCACGAAAAATTAAAGGTGTCAGAAGTGATTTCTGACATAACTGTTCTGATTGCGGGATTAAATTTGCTTTAAAGAATTTACGAGCCACAAACAACTTGAAAGGCTTTTATGTTCGGATTTGATGTACCAAAAAAGTCCTATTTGGACTCTTTCAGTTGCTATAACAATGCGAGTTTGGACCTGATTAGAGGGCTCAAATTGGCACTTATATGGACCCGATTGCCCGCGTCGGCCCAAAAACTAAGCTATTGGCTCAAGTTTAAACTGACCTTTAGGAGTTGCTCATAAGTGATCATNTAGTGCTTCAAAGAGTTGGCTACAAAAGGTTAGAATTAGTTCCCTCTAACGAAAGCTAGAAAAAACACAGTACTTAGACTTTAAGGAACCACTTCTCAGTACAACCCACAGAAAAGATCAAATCAACAATCAATCGGCTTGTATCACAAGTTGGGCACTGCTAAACTATCTCCATGTAACAATATTTTAGCACACAAGTTGGGGTGACATCAACTTTAATACTCTTAGAGGATGCTCCAATTTTTGTCAGACAGTTTGCATGGCTCTTTCCATCTCGCACTATGAAGCTCCAAATTATCTGTAAATGAACAGCCTGTGCATAAAATTATTTCTAGCGATGTTTTATTTTGAAATTATAAATTTTTAGATTGCTCCTATAAAAACATTCCATGTTATCTTGCAATATAAAAAGATAAATATCTTGCTTTAGATCTTATCTTAATGTTGAAATCCATCTTGAATGATGAAAGCGATAATATCAAAATAGATCTCTTCTTAAATTTTTTATTGACTTCCTTTCACTTTGAAGTATTCAAAATTTAAAATCTCAATTAGAATATCATTCCTACACATTTAATGTACTATAAGTAAAAGCTTACATTTATTATAATGGAAAGCATGTCACTAAAATTTTCATTGCCCAACTTTCATTAGATTTTTACGCAACAAAATAAAAAATACTCTAAGTATTAAAGTTGATGTACGCAACACAATAAATTTGAATAAATATTTGCTAAAGGTTTATTCAAATTTTTGGTAATGTACATTAATAGTGTATTTTGTAATACTTTTTGCTTCAATTCAATGCATAAGATCCTTCTAAGAGTATATATATCTATTGCATTGATATGAAATTGAAGGATTCATGACAACGAAATCCAATAATATATAATTTCCCACCATAACCCAAAATATACTTTTTATATTTAATGAGCTAGAAAGGAGAATAGTTGGAAAACCATTTTTAAGATTTTTGTATTTTGTTTGGAAAATTTAGAAAAGTTCGAACAGTCTAATGAACATCCAATTGGCAATGATTTTTTCAAAATAATAATAATAAAATGCTATCGTTAAGTACAAAAAAGTTATATTAAAATTTCTAATAGTCCTATGATAATTAGTTTGCTCATAAAAATTAGTAGACCAATCATAATGATATATAGTTAACGACTAAAATCACACTAAATTAGGATGTTGAAAAATAGGATAAATTAGGTCAACGATTCTTTAGAACTATGGTAATGCATAAATTGATTCTTATCCCTCTTTGAGAGCCCCTCTAAAATAAAACGATAAATTTTATCTCTATAACATCAAGTAGGGTGTCAATAAGGTGCTTTTAGGCGCGTTTAGGCCAAATCCATGAAATATATATATATATATATATATATATATATATGATATTCTTTTTTCAATNTAAAGTAGGGGGGTAAATATGCCCTCATCTTCTCTGAAACTGAAGATTTTGACCTCTCCACCACATGTAAATTTAACCTTATTTGTAAATTTCAACATCTCACCATAAAATGGACCTAACCAGGAAAACATTTAAGGATTTCAAGCTTACTACTGACAGGAAGATGGGTGTATTCAACGACAGACATATAATGATCCAGCTGACCAATGAAGAAGATTATGAACGAATCTTCTCCAAAAGCTCATCATCATTGAAGGTGTTCAAATGAAGTTACTGAAATGGACACCTAAGTTTAACCATGGTAAAGAGCTCCCCATTATCCCAATTTGGTTTAAGCTCCTTTGATTGAAGCTTCACTTTTTCAACCATAAGGTTCTTTGGTTCATTGGTGCACTTTTAGGTAGACCTACGAAACTTGACATCTCCACTTTCAATTTGTCCAGACCCTCCTTAGCCTGAATTATTGTTGAGAGGGACATTTCTCTTTCTCCAATTTATGAAGTCTAGTTAGGCACTAAACATTATGATTATTAACAACCTATAATTATGGAGAAAAGGCCATATTATTGCTCACACTGCAAATTTTTTGGCTAGACTAATGAAAGTTGTTTTAGGTTCCATCCATCACTTAAGTTTGGTAAGAATGCCAAGTTGGTCCCTGAAACAACTTTTCCTCCTCCTATGCCCTTACTTGTGCCTTTATAAGTTGATGAACTTGCACCTGTGGTGGTTGATGAAGGCCTCACCTTTGAGCCTACTGATCCTTGAGAAAAATTCCCGTTGGAGCAAGTGGAATTAATTCCTGCCAATTTTGAAACAAATATCATCTCCCTTGATAATGTTGTAGTGGCAGATTTACAAGATCTCCTAATCCAGACTGATCAGATAGAAGATCCACAACATTCTGCTCTACTTGACTCCACCAATCTGCCCATTGTTGTGATGCAACAAGAACTATAGAATGATTAGCAGATTCAGAAATTCAGGAGAAAAGCAAAAAATCAGATGGAGGAAAAAACCTCCTTGGAAGACAGTGTTATCATTGAAGCTGGTAGCTATCATTCCACAAGGATAGAGTCTCTGACCAGGCTCACTAGGGGTAAATCCAAACCCTCTCATGATAATTAATCACTTATGTTGGAACATTAGGGGTATTGTCCACCCCCACTATTTAAAAAGACATAAACATCTCAATAAGAAATACAAATTTTTGTGTTTGGCCATCTTAGAACCTTTGCTTCACAAAAACACTAATTCCCTGGTTTTGACCTATGGGTTAATTGCAACAATAAGATTTGGTTCTTTTCTAGAAAGGAAATCAAATATTCTTTTTTAATCAATCATCCCAATTTCTTCACTACTCTTTTGACATGTCAAGAACCACAAGATATATCACTTCTGTTTATGCAGGCTACACTAAATCTGACAGGGAAGAGCTCTGGTTCAATCTGCATTCCATAAGGTCATCCATTTTCTCGAGCTGGTTGGTTGGGGGTGATTTTAACTGCATTTCATGCCCCACTAAAAAAAGGTGGCATGTCTCCCAATCTGACACTCATGACAAAGTTCCGTGACCATATCAAATTGGCAGGTATGTTTGACCTTGGCTTCCTTGGATCTCGATTCACCTAGAGAAGGGGGAATATATGAGAAAGGCTTAAGAAATTCTTTTCCAATGATCACTGGTTCCAAAGCTTTCTGTACACTTCTGTTACCCATCTCAACTTTGCAAGATCTGATCACAAACATTTGCTCCTTTCAGTTAATGCATTCCATTGCACAGACCCTAAATCCTTCAAGTATTTGAATATGTGGTCTTCCCACCTAGATTTGCGCAATACCATTCTGCCAATTGGAAAGATATTTCCCATCCTAACCCTCTTGTCAAACATTGGTTCCTGCATAAAAAGGTCAGTAAAGTGCTCAGGCATTGGAATTATTTTACCTTTTGGGATATTTACAGGTTGGTGGAAACTGCTGAGCATGATCTGCATCAATTACAAAATGCAAATATTGTGAATGAAGCTTCTATTTTTGCAGCCAATCAAAAGCATCCTCTGCCACTGCTTGGTTAGAGAGTTTTCTCCGATAAAAGGCTGCCATTTGCAAATTCACAGATGGGGATAGAAATACTACCATGCTTGCATCAAATATATGAGGAATTGTAATGTCATTCACAATATATTGAATTCTAATAGCATCAAAATTCATGATGATGCTGCCATTTCACAAGATGTTCTGGAGTATTTCTTAGGAATTCTATAATCACCTCCTTCTCTTAGAACCTGATCATGACTGTTTATATGCAACAATATAACAATGTATGAAAATGTATTCTTCTCTTATTTTCCTACTTTGTAACAGCACCAAAAACTTGATCCTAAAGAAAATAAGAACTTAACTTTTTAATTTATATACTTATTGGGATACTACACAAGTATACGTATTCTTATCAAGCAATATAGAACTTATCAAACCCACAGAGAGTTTTCATAATATTCACATCTAAATAACAAACTTTCTTTTTAAAAAAGATAATTACTTAAACTATAGATATTTTTAAAGTAATTAAAATTCAATTCCTTTTTGTATTTTTTATATTTTGACAAAACAGAAACAACTTCTAAGTATAACTTAAGTTTATGTAAAAGAAAAGCACTGAATATGAAATATTTTTCTCCTTATCATGAATCAGTAATAAGTATAGGAATTCTATCGTGTAAGTATTCAAATTATGTTGCACCAAATAAGAGCAATATTATTCTTTACCCTTACTAGAGATGCTATAAAGAACATTGGCTAATTTAAAGTTATTTCTGATGACTGTTAGGCAGAGAAGATACCAGCTCTCACTCTAGAGTTCCCTCGATTCCCTCCACCTGGGGGCTAACATCTCGTATCAGAACCTAAAACAGTAAACCAAGTTAGGGGCTTTATCCTATTAATCTGAAGTCCTCTAACTCTACAGCCTTCAAAAATTATTTTCCTATTTATTTGCATTAAATCATATGAATTACATTCTCATTCATACAACCTCATATGATTCTTTCCAATTGTTGACTGAGACAATACCGTCTCGATTCTTACATATTCTCACAACAAATTTTAACATCTAGATGGGCCAGATCAAGAAGTAAATGAAGTACATGAAATTAAATCATCACAAGTTCTTCCAACACTAAAGATTAATACTCTCCACAAATTCCTTCCAACACTTTAATTACTTATCATTTTAAAGAAAAAGATAAAGAAAACTACTCATAATCCATGGAGAAAACAAAATCACACTTTAGTTCGAAAGTAGAAATCATTGTTAAACCAACAAGAACTCTCGATTAAAACCAAAAGTAGTTTAAAAAAAAAAGATAAAACTTATCTCAAATCCTCCACCAAACTCTT
>JXCR01036327.1:0-11110 GCA_002079205.1 Phalaenopsis hybrid cultivar
AGTTTTCTTACTTTCATTATAATTTAAATTTAACATACTTCAAAGAAGAAAAATTAAAATGCTATAATATCAGGAATGAATAGGTTTAAGCTTGGTATGCGTATAGTTAAGGAGCTAAAAAAAGATTCAACTAGATTAATACTTTATGGATATGTAATACCAATTTTGTAGACTTTCAATCAACTTAGTCAATAAGGCAGACATGAATTTCTTGCATCAGTAGCCATGAGTTATGTCGGTAGCGACTTTTTAAACCTTAAGTGAAAGAAGAAACATGGATCTCTAGACCTTATGTAGTTGAAGGTAAGAATGTAGGGTATACATTTTTACACTATGGGAAGATGCTTACTAAGAGAGATAAATGTGTCTTTTGACTATCGAAATATAAATAACTAATTGGTCTTATAATTTTGTTTGGATTAAGATTTTTACTAACATTAGGCCTCCAACTAAGCGTGTTTAAAGCCATGATGTTAGCTCAAGCGTCAACTTGAGTAAGAATAGCCATTAGGCATATTTCCATTACAATCCTATTTGTCTTTAAATAAAAGACTTTTCTCTATATATAGGGTTTAAGGCCATGTTATGTTTATAAATTAGTTTGATTCTCATTGATTTAAATACTCGCTCTTTTTTTTTTAAATTTAAATACTCACTTTTGTGGAAGATTTAATAGTCAATTTGCTGACTATATTTTCACATAATAAATGGAGATTATTGTTTATTTATTTTGAAATTAGTGGTCTAGAGAGACCATGCTTTCATTTATTTCTAAAATTATTACTCTATAATTGGTTTTATATTGTTAAATTTTTATTAATTTTATAAAAAAATTAAATTTCTTTAGTATTTTAGTTAGATGCAATGATTCCAAACAAAGAAAAGACAAACGATATTGGCCAAATTATGGGAAAAAATATTTATTAAACATGACAAATTAAATATTAAAAAATATATTATATGCAACTTAATTTTTTGTATTACAACTTAGATAAAAAATATAATTCTCCTAGTATTTGTACAATACTACTAAGAACTAGATCCATACACGAATATTTAAGTATAAAATTGATATGTACAAGGTATAGGTATTTGTAAACTGCTTCTATTCCTTGCCACTATGATGGTTGTGTTTGCTAATGAGGATTTTACCTAAATCTTGTACTTGTTTTATGGATTTTTTATTAGAGAAAACATGAAACAAGCAAACTTATATGCGGGTCAGGTTCTATAAAAATTTCATATAATTTTTTTTACATAACACAACTTTTGTGCTAAATAGTATATAGTGATTTTCTCGGCACTGTATATTAGTATTGGTAGAAAATTATATCTATAACATAACCCTATAAGTTGTAAATAGCCAAAAAAAATATTACTATACATCAAGTAGTGGTGCAACCTAGTTACATCCTAACCATAGATTAGAAGATTTAAGGTCGTGCCCATCATGATACTTAGTGTGTATTTTGATTTTTTTATCTTGAAATTCTATATGACATGTTTATTATATAACTATTTAATTATTATTTTTCATTGTGAGCTTCCAATGCACCTCATGTGGATGTCCCTTGATGGAAAAATTTGATCTTCTAGCACAAGCAAGATACTAGAAGGGTGACCCAACGGTCATTTCACGTAGAAGCTAACAAAATGAAGTTATGTAATGTTGATTTTAAATTTTTTAGGAATACACATATGTTCTACTATTATAAGAATAGGCAAAATTTGAGGAAGATGATGGTTCCTCAAATCTAGTTTCTTTCTCTAGCTCTCTTGTTTTCATGACGTATATATCTCTACTCCCTAATTTAGGTGCCTTCTAGATACCCTTTCGGTATTGTTACCCTTAGGTATCTTCCTTATGGCAGTTGGCTCATGATTTTTAGGTATTCTCTTGACGCCTCTCTTAAGCTCATTTTGGCCTTGACTTATCTTGACAATATTATTTTTTTGTTTGGGTTTCTCTCAAGGGCTTCTATGATTCTCTTGAAAGTTTCTTTCATAACTTTCAAATCTTTCTAGCTTGCCCCATATCATTTAGTCTATTCGTCTCTTCATTGTTGAACCATGTATTTGGAAAGCTAGGTATGCAAATCCTAGAAATTTTCATCAATCAATATGATGAATTAACTAGGTTTTGTTTAGGTTTGAGATTGATGTTTCTTATAAAAGCAAGTCTCTATAGTTAATTATATCATATGATGTGATATCCAACGATAGCCTCTATTAATTAATTATATTCATTTTGATTGTTAAATATATGCCATGTAGAAAGTACTTGGTACTAAGGAAAAAGAGTTGTATTTATGTACTAAACCTATAAATGTGAAAAATTTATGAGTCTAATGATTTCCCAAGGGAAAGATATTAACTTAGAAATCACCTGTTAAGAAAAAAACACTAACTCAAAAAGGCTAATGGGAACCAAGAAATAATCTTAGTATGGAAGAGATTATCAAGAGGGTAATAATGAGCTCTTGATCACAAAAGTATGGATTTGTTGTCAAGTAATCTCGAATGAATGGAATAAAGCTATGTATTCAAGAAGAAGCTCGTAAGCCTAGGATGAAATTACTTATCTTGAGAAGATTTGGTAGGATAAATAGGTCTTGCAATTCACGATCAAAGCTCCCAAGATTTTATGGGTTGGAATGACCCAAATTTTGGAATTTGTGACTTATACGTTTTGAAGCTTAGAAGGATATTAGTTTATGGAACAAACTAAAAATAGAACTTAGAACCTTGTAAAGGGGGTTGCGATGAGATAGGGACTTACAATAGTACTTAGCATTGTCGAAAGATGGTCCTCACAATTTTATGAAGCGATGATCATACTTGAGACTTATTTTATATCAATAAAAAAATGTTGCCTAATAGCAAGACTTATAACAGTACCAAGCATAAAGCCTTGACTAACTAACTTTTATTTAATGTAGGGCTATATAGTACTTAGTTACTTTTATTGCTAGAAATAGGCCTATATTTAGACTTATAACCTAGACTTGTAAAACTAAGAAGCCTAAACACTAAGCTTGCATCTTTGAATGAGGAATGTTGCTAGACCCATTTTGATATAAATTTAGAAAGAGTTGTCATTTCAATTTGCATTTGTAGATTTTGTATTTATAAAATGAGTCTTAAAAATCTTTTCGTATTTGGAAGAGGAACTAACATGTGAATGTGGGTTTAGATGTTATAGTGAACTAATGTCTGTATGTAGACTTTATGAATGATATAACGGGCTAAATTACTTTCTTTTTCTTGTTAGAAGCACAAATGAATCAATATTATTGGAATCATTTGCCATGCATTAGTTTTATTGTAAAATCATATTCTTTGATTTATTTTGAGCTGTTTAGCTTGTTATTGGTAAAAAGATATAATCCTAATAACTTAATGAGAATTTAGGCCATTCAAAATATGTAAATAAACTGAAAAACAATGGTGATTGAGATCAAATAAAATAAATCAATTCTATCAAAGTACAACATTAAAAAGAGAAATAATGTTTATTTATAATTAGGTTATGTGGTATACCTCATAAAATAAATATTTAAATATAGTTGGGTTCTCCTTATTATATCTCAAACCTAATTCTATACATAAATAGAAAAGACGTGGGTTATTAAAATTTTAATCCTAGTTTATATTTAGGTATTCATTTTCTTAAATCATCCCATGTGCCTACTTTATTTTTTCAATTAAAAATTATATAATGGAAAGAACAAAATATATGGGATATTGGGCACATACACAATTATGCTCACATTCACTCTAAAGTTTTAATTTACTTAGCATAGTATTATACTAAGCAACATCTGAAATTTTAACGTTTAGGAACTTGTGATGACAGATATCTGCAAACTCATAAATAGTCTGCAAGGATCTCGCGGCAATTTGGCGGTCCAAGATAAAGGGACTACAATGTCTTTTGCTCTCTCGTTAAAGTAAGGCTAAATATGCAATTTTTATATTTTTTGTCCCTCATATATTCTATAAATGGGGGCCATGTGATTTATTGGGGATCACTTGGCTCCCCATTTGTAACCTCGGTTTTCAATTGAATAAAATGGGATAGAGAGTCCACGGGAACACCCCATTCCCCCCCTCCCCACAAAGGGGGAAGCCTTTCTTTTCTCTCTCTCTCTCTCTCGCTCCCACCTTCTTTTTCCCTCGGTTTCACGCTTTATTCCATGGGCTCGGTTTACCGTACAGATTTGAATTCAATATTCTAAAAGGTGTGGTGAGTGTGGAACGTGACATCAAAAAGAAAACTAGTAACACCGACACTCCTATTGAAAAGTGTGAGGGGCATATCAGTGGACTTACTCCACTTATTTCTCATCGCTGCTGACTGCCGAGAAACTCCATCTATTCTCTCATAGATCTGCTTCCTACTTCCAGATCTTGAGATCGCCATGCCTTATCCTCTCCGTCACAAAAATAAAATCTGCACCAACAACCTCTCGTATGTTTTTCTTTTTCTTTCCTGCTCATGCAAGAATTTGCACCGACCTTTTCATTGTCAATTTCCTCGCAGATCGATCGTTTTTATTGAGCCTCTCACATTTAAAACAATTTAGTATAGTTCCTTTTTGGTTTTTGTCTAGCCACTGTTAAAATTCTTATTCCTTTAAGATTGAGCCTTGTCGCACCGTGTCTCCTTGCTGTGCCAACTAGCTGCCATCGACCAGCCATCCCTTCATTGGTCGGCCCAACAACTCTACCTTGTCACAAGTAGAATCTCATGCTGAAGAATGACCATTGCTTCACCGACCGACCTATTCTAGTTGGTCAGCGGATAGACGCAAAGAACACCTGACCTGTCGATTGCCTCACTGACCGCCGGACTTGTCGATCGGTAAACTCTTCCGACCGACCTATCCCTATCTGTCGGCCGTCTCTTACTGCAACTTTATCGTCACGACTCTTCTGTGTCGTAGGAAGCAATGCTGTTTTCTGAAGGTTCCATTGTTTTAGATACAAATGATTGGACGCCACAAGCTAGAAGCAGAGTGTCTCACTTGCTTCAGAAAAATAGAATATATACGACTACTCGAAAGGGAAGCTGGTCATGCTATGCGGCGTGCATGCATAATTCTAGCGATAGTTTTCTGTAATCCATAAGATTGCATATTTCCTTCTTCACAATTTTTGAGAAGTCTGGATGATGCTCCTTTAGGAACATATCACCATCACGATAAAGCTCGTCATGAACTGGCCTTGAGGAATCCAACGGCTTCAAGAAGTTGGCCTGTGGTTTGTTGATCATTCAAATTTCGTCTTGAATCCAATTTGAGGCGATCCATGTGGTGGTAGGGTGGCCAACACTTTTTCTTATAGAATAGCTCAAGGAATTGAAACTTTAGGTGGCCATTAATTCACTTCAAGGTATTTCGACAAGCTAAAATGAAATATTAGGAAATTTGGAAACATCAATGGGGCATCCGTCGACCAATCTTGCAACAATTTCCATCTAGTTGGCCGAAACTGAACCGGGACCCTTATCTTCCTGAATTCTTCCCCAACCATCCACGAGGCATCTTCCATCATGCGTTCCTCCAAAGATAGTCACTGTAGAGCTCCTCGCCACCCCAACCCACCCACCACACACACACACACACACAACNCTTTGGAAACATCAATGGGGCATCCGTCGACCAATCTTGCAGCAATTTCCATCGAGTTGGCCGAAACTGAACCGGGACCTTTATCTTCCTGAATTCTTCCCCAACCATCCACGAGGCATCTTCCATCATGCGTCCTCCAAAGATAGTCACTGTAGAGCTCCTCGCCACCCCAACCCACCCACCACACACACACACACACACACACACAACCTCAGAGGAGCCTTCCCCATATCGATTGATTCCTACCGACAACTTGAAGGCCACTCGCAAGCCCGCCTCCTCGCCATCCGATCACCTCAATCGACCGATCAGCCACCTCACTCCATCCGGCCACCTCGTCGCTCCATCCGGCTACTTTCCTTCGGACGATCATTGTGCTCTAACCCGATACTATGGAGGAATAGGGAAGGTTGACATACATAACACCCAATTCCCATATATTTTTATAAATTTACGTACATACCAGTCAACTTTTATATATATTTATATGTTTGCATATATGGTAATGTAAATATCCCAACANACCACCTCGTCTACTTCTCTTCGGACGATCATTGTGCTCTAACCCGATACTATGGAGGAATAGGGAAGATTGACATACATAACACCCAATTCCCATATATTTTTATAAGTTTACGTACATACCAGTCAACTTTTATATATATTTATATGTTTGCATATATGGTAATGTAAATATCCCAACATACGAGGCTGAGGGGAAGAAATTCAAGCTAACTTATGGCGTCGATGTTGGCGCATATATTTAACGGTCACCCCTTATGAATATGATCTCGACACACATTCGCTAAGGCCTTTTTGGAGGCCAACCAAATTGGAGATCGCCCGGATTTTATCTCGCTGCTAACAAAACAACTGTGCTTTTAGGAGATCTTTATTTCACTAAAGGTGTTTCTCTTACTCCTGATAAAAAATCCCTCATGTTCTGTGAGACCCCTCTATGGAGATGTGGGATTTATTATGTTGAAGCATCGATCACTCTCCGACAGACTGATGCTGCGACCGCCAATCTCCGTCCAGCCACCTGCCTTCGGCTAGCCGTTCAAATACAGAAAATATATACATATATAGACTCAATTTTTTTATTTTTATTTTTTTTCATACATACCACAAAATTCTTATATTACTCAACCTATTTTTCCAGCACCCTACCTCCGTCCAACCGCTACTCCAATAGCCTCTGATAGGCCACCTGCCTCTGGCCGATCATCTCAATTCAGGGAAGATTTATACGCGTCACTCAAATCTTATATGCTTATATGTTTACATATTTATCACTCAATTTATAACAGATTTACACACATCCCTCATTCCTTTTGTTTCTATGTATCTAAACACCTAAAATTTGATTTTATTTGACCGGTCGTCTACTTTGTCGACCGGCCATCTTCGCTTTGGCCGACCCACCAACGGTTGGCCACCTGAAGTGAAAAATAAAATAAAATAAAAAGAAGATTTACATGCATACCTCTCACCTCTTGTTTCCAATATATAAATACACATATTTATATACAGTGAAATGTATGAAGAAATACATACATGTCACTAATTAATGAAGATTTTATGGCTATAACAGAGCTCCAAATGTAACTTTTCTATGTCTAATGTTTTCAGCGAATGCCACAACTATTCTTTACATGCACAAATTTAAAACTATTTTTTATTACTTATCTAAAAATCTATGTTACACAATTTTGAAGAAACATCAACATACAAAAGGTCCACCTCTCTGCCCTAAGATACAAATTAATTTATGAGTTAAATTCTCTGGTTTACTAACTATACTTGGTAGCAGCCTCCGACCTCACATAAGCATGTACCTCTCCCAAAACTTTACGATGCATGCTTTTAACTATATATTTTTTTATTTTTCTATGTGAAAGATCAAGTTCAAAACTTGACAAAGTCACGAAGCTCTTGAATGACTGGTGACCAGTTGACACTTAAGGAACTCGAACCAAGGGTAATGAAACCGACACGACGCCAAAAACATCCGATCGATCAAAAACATAAGAAACAACCAGTAACGATGTCAAGAGCGTCCGATCTATTAGAACTATAAGAAACAACAAAAAAAATGCCAAAAGTGTGTCTAACGATTGTTCGAGGCTTATGAGACGTATCAGCACTAGACAACGAAAATTTCCGAAAAGGGTGCACAACGATCGTTCTGCGCCCAAATTAAATAGTTAACACCCGATAGCGACAAACTTTGCGAGGGTGTGTCTAACTATTGTCAGAGGCTAATGAGTCATATCAACACTCGACAACAACAAGTTTTGTGAGGGGTGCACAAACAATTTGTACTACACTCTAATTATAAAGTTAACATCCGACATCAATAATTTTTGCGAGTGGTGTCTAACAATCGTCAGAGATTTATAGAACGTATTAGCACTTGACAGCGACAAGCTTCGTAAGGCGGGCGCAAACGATTCGTCATGTACCCAAATTATAATGTTAACACCCAGCAACGACAAGCTCAACAAGGGGTGTTTAACGATCATTAGGGGCCTATGGGACATATCAACATTAGAAAATGACAAGCTTCGCGAGGGGTGCACAGGCGATTCGTCATGCGCCCAAATTATAAAGTTAACACCCGACAACAACAAGCTCCTCGAGGGGTGCATAGACGATTCTTCCTATGCCCAAATTATAAAGTTAACACCCGACAACGACAAGCTCCACGAGGGTTATCTAACGATCTTCAGAGGCCTATGCGACATATCGGCGCCCGACAACGATAAACTCCGTGAGGGGTGCACAAACGATCATTCAGTTCCCAAATTATAAAGTAAACACCCGACAACAACAAGCTCCGCGAGGGGTGCATAACTGTAAGACTTCCCTCCAGGGCGAGCATCTCCAAGACTCCCCTCCGGGGTGAGCATCTTCAAGACTCCTCTCCTGACCGAGCAACTCTAAGACTTTTCCTCATTGTAGTTATTGTTATCAAGGAGCAAGAAAATTAGAGAACTTAATATGTATATTCAAAAATGATTTGCACGTAATCTCAACGCAGTATGGTGGTCCAAGATAAAGGGACTATAATGCTCTTTGCTATCTCTTTAAAGCAAGGCTAAATCTTTAATTTTTATATTTTCTGCATCTCCTATCTTCTATAAATCGGGGGCATGTGATGTATAGGTGATCTCTTGGCTCCCCCCATTTGTGTCCTCGATTTTCAATGGAATAAAATGGGCCATAGAGCCCCGGCTCGATGGGGGAAGTCTTCTTTTTCTCTCTCTCTCTCCCTCTCATAGGTTCTTTTTCCCTCTGTTCCACGCTCTATTCCTTGGGCATTGTCTACCGGATAGATTTGGATTCAACAATATCTATAGCTGAGTACATATAATCATGCCCAAATAACGTGCCAACCATCGTTACATCACACTACCAAGTGATAAAAAATGCAAAACCTGCTATAATCTAACCTTAGGGTGCTTAAGGATATGCCTATCACAATATCTAGTATGTTAAGTTGGTGTGGGTGACCATCTGATTAATATTTGATGTTCAAGCTCTATTAGAATGGGTATTCAAGCACACTTTGTGACATGATTTTTGTTAATCATGAAGTATCATAAAAAAACTCATGATTTGAGTGTAGTCTACCCTCAGTATTCCATCATCCTAAGGTTCTAGAAATTATGTTAGAAGAGATTTGATGTTAAAGAGAATAGAAAGGTCATTCACCTTAAAGTCCTAGATTTTATCTCTTGAGTGATGCTATTTCATAAAAAAACTTAAGTAATTTGGATTAATCATCCTAATTATCAACCACACTTTGATATGTTGTCATTCTAGGGCTTTAGAATCTATTTAGCATAAATGTGACATTCAAGAGAACAAAAGGGACTGTGGTCACCCATCCTAATGTCCAAAATCTTATGCCTAAAGGGGATGATGTGATAAAGGGCTAAAGCATGTAAATTACTCATCTTAAATTCCTTGATTCTATGCCTAGGGAGATTATAATGATTAAAAGCCTAGAAGGGTAACACAGTTCACCCTAGATGAACTATGCTACATTACAATCTAGGACTTAATAGTTTAAATATATGACTGTAGGGTGGGACTGAATTTCTTAATCATATATTTGGGCTTGTTTGATTTGATGTTTAAACTCACTTTAGACCCCAATTGAGGAAAAAGAAACACAAAAAATGGCTTGCTTGCTGCAATATTCTATAAATGGTGAAAAACATGGTGAGGTTGGTTGATTGCTAGCCTCACTAATAGGCACCTAGCTATGTATTTGTGGCACATAGGCACTCAATCCAAATCTTTTGGTTGCTCGAAGTTATATGTGCCTAGTGAAAGCTAGTCTATACCTTTATTTGAGCTTGTTAAGGTGCATGGAACCCAACTTTTTTAAAGGGGTAAATATCAATTTGCATTCACTTGGGTTAAGTGCACCTAATGACTAAATTGTGTCTACGTGTTGAATGGGTCAAATTGGCCCAATTGTACCAATGTGGGTCAAATATATTAGGTAGGTTAGATTTAGGTAATCATAGACCTAACTTAAATGAAATGCCTAACTGATATCAATTTTACTAGATCACATCCAATGTAGAGTCAATCAAAATGAGTGGATTTTGCCAATAGTGGGTCTATGTGTCAATTGGGCCTGATGGGTCAAGTAAGTTTATCTTTGAGTCATTTTGGCTAAGTGCACCTCAGGATCAAATTAGGTCTAAGCTTTTATGGATTTTAAGGTGTGGTGTTAATATCTGACTCATTAGACTAAAACCCAAGATTAAAAATTTGTATTTGTTTTAAGTTCCATCAAGTTGTATTGCTCAACCAAAAAATAAATGAGTTAATAATTTTATTTTTTTAATTAATTAATTTTTTTTTATTTTGTTTATTTACGACTAAATTGAGTAATTATGTCAATTTTTGGTGGGGTTGGAACTGGTCAGTCATGACTTGTGTTTTTGGTGGTGTCAGATTGGGTTTTAGGTTGGTCAAGTTGCATTCTTATTAGGATTTTTAACCCATTTAGTAAACAAGTAGGGTTCTAATTGGCTATATTTTTGTTGGGTTATTTTTAGGTTGGACCCATACCAATTTGACATCCCCATTTTTAAGGATCAAATCTAAGTGAGACCAGATGTCAAATGGGCCAAATAGGCTTGATTGCATATATTTGGTCAAATAGATCAAAAGGGTCTTAATTGGGTTCACTTGGGACAACTGCACTAAATGACCAAATNGCTGCACTAAATGACCAAATTAAGGCTTGGTCAAAGTTCCTACTAAGGATCAAGTCTAAAAGAATTCATGTGTCTTTTTGGCCTGATGAATCCAATTGCATCTACATGCATCAAATGGATCAACTAGGTTTAGTTGGCATAGGTTTGACTGTATCACAATCAATGGGTGGGTCTAAATCAGTAGGATGAGTGATATGCTCCTTTGATGGACCAATTTATCTAAAAACTCACCTG
>JXCR01036336.1:0-12061 GCA_002079205.1 Phalaenopsis hybrid cultivar
ACCATGTGAACTTAAATGGACCCATGACCAAATTTGACCAAATTAAACTCAACATGACCAAAATAACTCCACCACAGCCAATCCTAGGACCCCTAGGACTGAGCCAAGACCACCTAACCTAATCTAAATGAGCTATGGACCAAGGCTACCCCAAATTAAAGGATTTATTTCCTTAACTGCCCAAACTAAAGATATCCTTTCCAAATCCTACCACCAATTTAAGTTAATTCCTTTGATAGATTTCACTGAAGTTCCTGAACACCTAGCCACCTCCCCTTGCCATGGTCGACGGACCTAGTCACTAGAGAAGCTAAAACTGAGGGCCACCCCCTCTTAAACTTCACCAAATTCAAACCTAGAGGTCTTCTCACCCAATTGAAAATATAGAGCCCTTCTGAGCTCCACATAAGCATCACATTGCACCCACACATTGGCCTTGGTAGCCAGCCTAAACCATTTTTTGATAAAGCTCCCCTCCATGACCAAGGAAGTGGAGTTGAAATTTTCTCAGAGAGAGCCCACCAAATTTCTCATAGAGACTCTTTGAGACCCCCTCAGCTCAAGCCAACCCTTTCCCCCACCGTTTCCCACTGTGGAAGCTCAAATTTGAGCTCAAACTTCTGCTTAAAACCAGGACAGAGCNGGATATCCTTTCCAAATCTTACCACCAATTTAAGTTAATTGCTTTGATAGATTTCACTGAAGTTCCTGAACTCCTAGCCACCTCCCCTTGCCATGGTCGACGGACCTAGTCACCAGAGAAGCTAAAACTGAGGGCCACCCCCTCTTAAACTTCACCCAATTCAAACCTAGAGGCCTTCTCACCCAATTTAAAATATAGAGCCCTTCTGAGCTCCACATAAGCATCACATTGCACCCACACATTGGCCTTGGTAGCCAGCCTAAACCATTTTTTGATAGCTCCCCTCCATGACCAAGGAAGTGGAGTTGAAATTTTCTCAAAGAGAGCCCACCAAATTTCTCATAGAGACTCTTTGAGACCCCCTCAGCTCAAGCCAACCACTTTCCCCCACCGTTTCCCACTGTGGAAGCTCAAATTTGAGCTCAAACTTCTGCTTAAAACCAGGACAGAGCTCAATACACCTCCACAATCCACCAAACTCAAATTAAACTTACCTACACCTTCACCATAGTGAAAGAAGGAGAAGCCCCATCAAATTTCCCTTCCATAAAGACCCTAACATAACTCTAAACCAACACCTTAAATCGAGCTTGGTCAAATTTATACCTAGACCTTACACCACAGCAAGAGGCTCAATCCCTTGCCTCCTTGGACCTCAACAAACATGCTGAGCACCTCTAATTGAAGCTCCCTTCTTAGAGCAAAAGTATTCAGCTCTCTCTCTTCCTGAGCTCATTTTGATTTTCCATTTGCTTAGGCTTAATTTCATGGCATCTTAACAGTATAGATTTGTTCCTCTAGTTTAGACGAGCATTTTAAAAAATATTTCATTCAATTTGGTTGATAAATGAGGGAGATATCAAGCCTTGATAATGGACAATTCTTGGGCTAAGCCATTGGGGACGATGATGGAGAATCGTCTGATCGCACATTTATCTCATCAACAGATGAGATCTAGCCAGACAACACTTCCTTATGCGAACTGTTGGCCTAATCACCTCTGAGGTGCATGGAGGCATCAAATAGGAGCGCGCTGCGTGGAGCTTTGGAGAGGCCTAGGATGAGGTGGCGTCGCGCGTTTAAATAGATAATTAGGGATTTAAATAATTCAAAAAATGCTCCCTAACTTCAAAAATCCATATCTTGGTGTAAAAAAATCACAAAAATAAAATAAAATTACTTACTTGCTCAGTGAATAGAGGAGAACAATGTGAAAATAATTTGAAGTCCATTTGATGTGTTTTTCATTTTTAATAAATCAATTAGGGTTTGGAGTCTTTTAACTCTCCATGCATGTAGGCATTTCGCTATGCTTACAATTTTGACATGTTGTAGTCTCTGATAAGGGGAACATTGCTTGAATTTTTCAAAGCCATAAGAGACATCTAGACAGAGATCATATTTTTCAAGCTTATGTCTATTATTTGCATAAATTAATCATAATAATTAGCATGTTACTTTGAAAAATCTAAAAAAATTTTGGTAGGTCTATTATGATTAGAGAACGATTTGAAAAATCTTTCATGAGCCAAGTCATTCAAAATGCACATAATCTTCACAAACCCTAAAACACATAGATAATTAATTTTGTAAAATACAAACACCAAAATGACTTGATTTTTTATTTTTAATATTTTTTAAGACTCAAAGAACTCCCCATAAAAGTTTCAAAACATTTTGAACTCATTTGATAACTCAAATTGATTTTCTAACTTAAATGACATTTTTGACACTAAAATAATTTTTAATAATCAAAATATAACTTAAAAAATTATAAAAATGAGTTTTTAGAGTTCTCGATGATCAAAGGGATTTTCTAAAAATAAAATGGTGAATAAAATAAAGACCTCATTTTTAATATATTTTAAAATATTTAAAATAATTAAAAATGATAAAAATCACAAAAATAACAAAATTCATGGAAGTGTTTTAAATTGTTTTATAAGCACTTAGGAACAATTCAAATATTTTTCCTGATTTTCTAAGTAAAGATATTGAATTTTAAAGCTTAAAATATTTTTTTTTAAATGCTAAAAAATGGATTTTCACCAAAATAATTCTAATAATTCCAAGAAAAATGTGAAATTTATTTATCTGCATCTCTTGACATCAAAGAGATTTAATAAAAATATAAAACTTAATTTTCCACATTTAAAATATTTTATAAATAAGAAATATTCCATAATTTAAAATAATTCTTAAAATTCAAACAAAACATAATAAATCATAAATGTTGGTCCAAATGGTTCTCTGATCTAAGTCTACCTCCGGTAAAAATTTCAAGAGATTATGCTTTGCCTTGGTCAAGTTATGGAATTTTTTTTAAGAAAACTTATTTTTTCATAAAAATAATTATGTAAATTAAATTAAATTTTAAAAAATCGTATTTTCTCCTCTCATGTCTTAATTGACAAATCAGTAAGGTAAGATAAAAATTTCAAAGTCATTTGATTTAAAATTAATAAATTATCAAGTGATAGAGCCCTAGGGGCAAAAGTGTAATTTTGGAAGTTTAGCCTTAATTAACATTTAGACTTAATTTAAAGAGGGAAAATGGTAACCTCTGATTTTAATTAACTCATTTGGATGATTGAAAACAAAAGGAGATTAATTGGTAGAAACCAATCTCACTTTTGTTAATTAAAGGATAAAGTTGTAATTCCTTAAATTATTAAAATTTGAAAGTCTATTAAATTAAATGATCTTAGATATTGGGGTATGACTTTGAAAGTTGATGACTCACTAATATAATACCCGTATTTGATGTTAAAATGACTTTCAAAAATGAATCATCATCACTTAAAATTCAATTACTTTCAATATACGACTAAGACATCCACCAGAATCTTAAGGGCTTAGTAGTGACCTAAGCTAAATAAAATTTGATTAAATAAGGACTAGAAAAGAGGACGTAACTAAAATTAAACACCTTTAGAACCCCACAAGCCCACATTAAAATTGGCTAAATGTATTTGATAACACTAACTTGCCCCTTTTAAGGGTCCTCACTCACATAATTTACAAATTAAATCACAAATAATAATTACCCTACTCTTAAGGATAATTGAAACATCATTTTTTATTAAGCATTAAAGTAATTTATAGGATGGGTTAATAAGCAACATAGTAAGTTTAAATGAGCTCGGTGAGAAGGAAGTATGGACCTTCTTCTTCCACCAAATCTGTTAGATACCTCGGAGGTCTACTAAACCAATATGTTTTGCTTAACAAAAATCATCTTTAATCAAACTAATAAGGTCCCACCAAGATGTGAACTAGGGTTATGAAGGTAACTAAAATCCTATTTTTTTCACTTTACATAAAATGTTCTAACATCCATTTTAAGTTTCAGGTGGTGGAATGAGAAGACTCGACAGGTACGCTTTTATAGTTTACATCATTGTTTTTTCTTAAGCTTTCCACATTATGTTTACTTACCTGCATGTATGAACAAAACACAAACTTGTATGCTAAATAATGATGTCATCTTGCATGAAATCTAAAACAATCAAGATAGCCATAAAACAAAAACCCAAAACAAAATTGTAAATCAACCAAGATAAAATTTACCGCCACAACATTGAAAATATAAGACAACTCAAAATTTTAATCACAAACATCACATAAAGAAACAACTACAACTAAATTAAGACTTCTATATCGGATGATCGGAAATCCCTTAGAGGAGGTAACCTACGGTTGCTAACAAAGCTTCCCACTGTCTAAATGAAATTATGAACTCATCAAGTTTAGTTTAGTAAATTCATTTGGACTAAGTGAATCCAATAGAAAATAGTGGTGTCAGAACGAAAGAATCATAAGATTCTAACCGGTGTCGCTCCAATCAACTTTAACATGCCTCATAAAATTTAAAGAACTTCAACCATAAGGCCGTCTGATTTGATATTATAACCCAACACCCTAGAAAACTTAAACTCATCATGACAAGGAGCTTAGAGCTAGCATGGTGGACAACACGACCATCTTCAACAGCAAAACCTGTCTTCCCCTGCTAAATCATATCTTCCTTAGAATTAAACAACCAAGCCATAAGATTTTGAGGTTGTCTGCTTATGCAACATAAATCCTCAGCTCATCTTTAGGCCTTTGTACAGCTCTGTTGTAAAATATAAGCCCTAACTTGTCTTAGGATTTCGAGGCTGTCGTTCGTCACGACCTAAATCCTCACATCTTCTAGGCTAGTTGTGTGATTGTTTCACACAAATGTAAGCTCTAACAAATAAAATTGGCAAGATGAAATACCTAAATAATTTTTCCTAAAAATTGAAGCCAAATAATAAGGTAGACTAGAAAGTCACCGAGGTTCTCTTCCAGATCTATGACATCCCTTAGTTCTTCCTCCTTTAGATTCCAAAACAAAATATTTCATATTTGAGCCAATCCCATTTCACACCTCTTTTTTCGGTATCATTGAAATGTCCTATCCTTTTGAAATTTTTGAAGATAAGATTTCCTGATTTTTATCGACAGTTTTCGTAGGTGACTTCGGTCATTTAAGATGTAATTAACTATAGGGGCTTGCTCTTAGAGGAAGCTTTTCCGAACCGAGCTTAATATAAACACTATTTAATTCTTTATATTAAATAGGGAAATTTGTTGGAAAAAAAAAATAGNCGAACCGAGCTTAATATAAACACTATTTAATTCTTTATATTAAATAGGGAAATTTGTTGGAAAAAAAAAATAGTTTCGAAGACCAAACGAATGTCATATATTTTTTAGTTTATTTGGTTGAGCCTCATCCTCAAATCTTGTGTTTATCCTTCGGGATAAATACAGGGTTTGAGGTATAGCACTTTTTCATTTAAACTATGAAAAATATCCAGTTTGATTTCATATTTTTCTAAAACTTAAATCTATATGTAAATTAAAACGTCATTCTGAAGCGGGTGACGAGATTTCGATTCTGGTGACCGACAACTTTTCATGAGCAACTTCCCAAACCAAAATAGTGCCGACAGCTATTGGTGAATTCACTGGGGAAGAAATTTTCCCTCCATTTAAACAAGGAAATATTATCTTCCCACATCGGTAATGTGCCNGGCAACTTCCCAAACCAAAATAGTGCCGACAGCTATTGGCGAATTCACTGGGGAAGAAATTTTCCCTCCATTTAAACAAGGAAATATTATCTTCCCACATCGGTAATGTGCCCATTTCCCTCTTGGACCAATTAATACTTCTTCCGTTGACATACTTTACCCATCTCTAACTTTGGAATGTATGACCAACTTATTGCACTTCGGGAATGTCTGTTCAATCACCTGTGAATAGAGGGGTTCACGAGGCCATTAAGGACTCTTTAAATCTTCATGTGGGGTCGGACCCCAATAGATGTGTTGGTGGACTAGTTCCACCTGGTAATGTGTGTTGCTAAATGGGTCCAACACTGGGTCCTAAACACTTCACATCTCCCTTCCAAATTTGTTATTTTGCAAATTAAATCAAACTGTGTTGTGNGACTTCGGGAATGTCTGTTCAATTACCTTTGAATAGAGGGGTTCACGAGGCCATTAAGGACTCTTTAAATCTTTATGTGGGGTCGGACCCCAATAGATGTGTTGGTGGACTAGTTCCACCTGGTAATGTGTATTGCTAAATGGGTCCAGCACTGGGTCCTAAACACTTCACATCTCCCTTCCAAATTTGTTATTTTGCAAATTAAATCAAACTGTGTTGTGCAATGTGTGCTTCAAAATTAATTAAAATTTTCTACTTTTAAATCACCTTTTTACTAAAAATTTTAAAATCCCCACAAACTGAAAATTACTCAGTTTATAGACCAACCTCTATAAATTTTCAGTGCTTGCACTAAAGATTACAAGATTTTGGCCATATAGCTAACCCAAAAACTTTCTGTTTTAAAGCTGCTGCAATGGACTGCCCAACGCTGACCTTTTCCTGCGACTTGCCGACAAGCCATGAAGCCTATAATATTGCTCCCACCATTAAGTTCGGAGTTGGATTTAAAGACCTCGAGGTTATCCTCGAGAAGGCTCCGTTCGTCGTGATGGAAGTCACCAACTCAAGAAATTCAGGAGCCATCTGTTCAATTCGACCTGAAATGTCTTCAGGACTTCCCATCCTACAAGAAAGCCAAGACTATTGTTGCTATCGTTGCACCTACCGGGCCTTCTGTCCTCGATGCTGGCAAGGGGAAAGAATGATCAATGAAGATCCGACTGAGGGATTAACTGTCCCGGAATCGGTATTCAAAATCGGGTTGGGTTCGAAGACTACACCACTAACTCAAACCCAAAGGAGAAACCGTAGCAGGAGAGTAAAGAGAGCCACTAAAGCTTAGGCTCCTAAGGAAGTACCTACTGATGAAGTGCCTCACCAAGAGGAGTTAGAATTACTGGAAGCATATCAAATTACGTGAGAAAGTAGATTCCATCTTTTGATGGATACCGATGGGTACGAAAGTATCCAAGAGATTGTCACTACATTATCATTACTTCATGGACATGGTGAGGAGAAAAGGAAGTCTGCTTCTATCACCCTAGTTAGTTCTGTTTTTCAGAGACTAGCTGCCAAATAGGGTTACTCAGTTAAGGAATTACTTAATTGAGTGGGACATGCAATTTCCCCTCGTATGAAGAAAGAGATTTTAAAAGGCTTCAGATCTGCCAGACGATCTCATAAGTCAATTAAAATTCCGCATGCTCGTATTCCCGTCTAGTTTCTCTTGGGAAGCAGAGTCGACACACCTATTGTTACCACTGATTCTACCACTACCAGGACCACAAGCTATCGACCGGTTAAGTCAAGCCTGGGTCCAAGAATCTTACCAATCACCCACTACAAGAACATCGCAAAAATTCCAAAGGAAAAGATAAAAAGATTACGTGATACTGTAGCTCGTCTGCACCATGGGGAACATACTTTTCCTCGACATACTGAAAGAAGAGAATCACAAGCACCGCAACTAGAATCTCCAGATATCAACCAACCGGAGATAATACACACTACAAATGAAAGAAGAGAAGTTGCCTCGAAAAACAAAGATGAGCAACAAAAGAAGGATTCTCCATCCGATGCCATATCAGAGAAAGAATTCAAGCAAATGGTCAAATAAGTTCGGGAGGCCATAGCCTAATCCGAGGGCAGTCCATTGATTCTAAAGGGTAGACCTTACCCGGAAGAATTTGATGTCGTACCCTTCCCAAAGGGTTTCGTGGCCCCAAAATTTAAAATATTTGATGGGACTGGAAATCTCAGACAATATATAGCACATTTCTGAGCCAATTGTGGATACACAAGGAATAGCAAAGCTTTACTCTTCCAATAGTTCTTCAGCAGCCTATCAAGGATCACATTCGATTGGTATGCCGATTTACCCAACAAATCAGTCAAGACATTTGCTGAGCTGGAACAACTATTTGTGAAAAGATTTTCCAGAACACAACACAATGTCTCTATAGGAGAGCTCATGATGGAAAAGCAAAAGCCCAACAAAACTTTGGTGGATTACATTTTGAGGTGGAGAAACATTAGCATGAAATGTAAACCTCAGTTATAGGAACATCATGCAATTTAGATCTTACTCAAAAGATTTTATGGCCTAGTAGCTTTCATGCTTAAGGGACTTACCATCAAATCATTCGAGAAACTACTCAGTAAAGTCAACAGTCTTCAAGAAGAAATCAAACATATGGACTCACACGAGAAGTTCAAGACAACCAGAGTGTTTGAAAAGATATCAAGAACAGTAGCAACTATCAACAAAGGAAAACAACCACTAAAGATATATCCAGAAAATTCTCGCCATTCTTCATCATAATATGCTCAGAAATAGAGTAATCAGTCCAATCAACGATCGCCCCAAAGACTGTAATCTCAGAATAAGAGAATATCTTTGAAAAAATGATAGAAAATGGTGCTTTCTTTCAAAGATGAAGCCGTATCCAAAATGTTTAGAAGTCTGATGAAGAAACCTAAGTTCAGACTACCAGATCCAAAGAAGCCCGAAGAGGTTGATAAAAATGATGAACCAAATTATTACCTGTATCACCGATTGCTTGGCCACACTATAGAAGAATGCTTCATCATTAAGGATTAGCTCGAGAAAAATCTCAAAGAAGGAAATATAATGATTCTGAAAGAATGTTTAAAAGAACCTGAAAAAGGTTTCATAAAAACGATTACAGCCAAGTCGATCTCTCTGATTGATTCATATACCAGAGAAGAGGGACGGAGTACAACTTGGGACAAACTTAAGAGGGTTCTAAGTAAAATTCAGAATTCATTGAAATAATCTTCCACATACACTGGAAAAGATGGATGGAGTATGGTTTGGAGCAAATCATCTAAAAAAATATTGAATCAAATCAAGAACGCATCAAAATAAACCCCCATTCAGAGTCTTTAGCCTGCTAAGCGTGAGATGAAGATTTTTCCACAAGATCCGTCATCGTCAAAGATAAAGAAGAAGAAGAACACTACCAAAAAGATTGATAGCACAGAGGGTAGGATAGGGGTTGCCTCTGCTAGATTGGTTGTCTCAGATTCAGGAAAGAAAACCCTTGAACCCTTGACTTTTATGATTATCTTTTTGCCTCCCCGGGGTCTCATGAATATATTGATTGTGATTTCGGCTACATTTTAACTATTTTTGGTGATAACGTAACTGATTATGACCAATCTAACTTTGATCTCGATTCCCAAAATGAACCTCAAATTATACTTGAGTATGACAAACTCGTTAACAATACCAAAGAAGACAACAACGATAACAGCTACGACAACACCGGGAGTGAGGAACCAATCCTCGAGTGCCAGGGCATACCCCTTGCCATCAACTTAGATCATTTCGAATACAAAGAAAAACCAAATAATTCAACAAAGGTACTTCAAGAAGAACAAATTACAAAAATAAACTTGAGGAGCGGTAAAGTGTTACCCCTGAGGATAGCTCCAGTGGATAAAGAAAAATAAATAGTAACTTGAGAAGAACTACCTCCACCTCCACCAGTGGAAGAAAAAGATAACCAAGAAAAAATTGAAGGACCATACAAAGTGGATTACAATGTGCTAGCTCATCTTAAGAAGTTGTTGGCCCAATTAGGCATCTATTACGCTCTAATCCTATCAAAGGAGGTGAGAGAGTCTCTGGTTACAGCGTTGCTTGACCCAGAAATTTGCTTAGCTTAGTTGGCCAGCACATCCTCAGATGAATTTTGCTCGTTATAAGAACAGTCTGAGGGTGACCTTCATAGATGAAGACTTGCTGCTTGGTACCTCCGACCACAATCGAGCACTCTACATCTCCGTTAACATCGGCAGATTTGTGTTGTCCAGAGTTTTAGTAGATCCTAAAGCATCTCTCAACTTGATGAGTCTACGAATATTAGTTTATCTTGACATCGAAGCTCAAAAGCTTACAACCGATAAAATGATGTTAAGAGGATTCAACCAAAAGGGAGAAAGAGTCTTTAGATCAATTATGTTGTTTACGAAGGTTGGAGAACTAACAACAACTGCCAAATTTCATATCATCGACGCCAAGACCTCTTTGAACGCACTACTGGGTCGACCATGGATTCATGAACACAACATGGTTCCGTCATCTCTACATCAATGCGTCAAGTACTACAAAGAAGGACAAGAACATTGCATCAAAGGAGATCGACAACCATTTTCAGTTTATGAAGTTGGCATTCGTGAAGATGCTGCGTACTACGCGCCTCCAAAGAAAACTATCTTCTCTCACGAAATTGCAACAAACAAAAGTAAAGATCTAGAAGAAGTATAATGGCAGGGTCATTCAACTCTACTTCAGCAAGCTTCCACTACTCTCTTGCAACAAGTTTGTGGAGGTTCTTTTAGTTCGCGCACCCGAGGTTGAGGCCAGGGACGTGGACGAATAAAAACCAACATATTCGTTGAACGGACTAGGCCAACCATCAACATCAGCGATGAAGATAGTTTCGAAGATAAAATAATGATAATAAAACAGAGGAAACCTCAATACGAGATATCCTTAGAAGATGCAAGGAAAAGCGTATATGAGATGTGTATGATTGGATAAACCACTATATGAATACTATGACCCTTGCTCCAATCCTCCCTCAAAAGGTCGAGAGTTTAGAGATCAGGGTAGTCCATAATGCTGGTTCAAAACCGATCAAATTTTATCGTGCTTCTACCTCTACTAATCTTGAAAATCATGTAAATTTGGATGAGGATCCTAATGAATTAATGAAATTGACTTTTGGTTGCTTTTCGCCTTACGTACAAAAGTTAATTCAATAATAACATTTTCCAAAACAAATGTCAAAAGATAAATTACAACATTTTGACAAGTTATGGAGTGTTAAAATTCGAACTGCCAACTCAAAAGAGGGTCTCAGGTTTGGTACAGTCGGACTAGTTGATGATTCAGAATTTTGAATGATTGTTACTAGTGAATAAAGAGAGGATTGCCTTGATATAGAGGATGACTCTTCTGATCAACTGATAGAAGATGCTCTGCCAAAATTTGAAGAAGAAATCAAGTCAACAGTTGATGAGTTGAAAGAAGTCAACCTCAGGACTAAAGAACGACCCCGACCTACATTTACAAGTTCTCTACTCAACGATGAAGAATCTTTGGAATTGAGCAAATTGTTAACAAAATTCAAAGAATGCTTTGCATGGAGTTATGATGAAATATCAGGACTGTCTGTAGAAGTTGCAGTTCATAAACTCAGGGTAGATAAAAATATAACCCCAGTAAAACAAGTTCCAAGAAGAATGCGCCTCGAAATAGAGCAACAAGTCAATGTCGAGGTAAGGAAATTAATAGATGCTAACTTTGTGAAAGAAGAGCAATACCCCACATGGTTAGCAAATATTGTACCTGTCAAGAAGAAAAATGGACAAATCCATGTTTGTGTTGACTTTAGAGATCTAAACAAAGCATGTCCAAAAGACAAGTTTCCACTACTAATACCAGAAATGATGGTGGACATCGCTTCTACACATGAAATCTTCTATTTCATGGACGGATCATCGGGATACAACCAAATCAAGATGGCTCCCGAGGATGCATCACTTACAGCCTTCAGGACATCGGTCAGAATTATTTGCTACACAGTGATGACGTTTGGGTTAAAGAATGCTAAAGCAACATATCAACGTGCAGTGATGAAGATTTTTGACAACCTCATTCACAATCAAGTGTAATGCTACATGGATGATTTGGTCATGAAAAGCAAACAAAAAATAGACCATTTGTGCAATTTTAGGATTGTGTTCGAACGGTTATGACAATATGACTTTAAAATGAATCCCTTAAAGTGTGTCTTTGGAGTTACCTCCGGGAAATTTTTAAGATTCGTTGTCTGTCATCTGAAAATCGAGATCGACTCAAATAAGATTAAATTTATCTTAGAAATGCCTCCTTCTAAAACCTTA